>CM064966.1:3538769-3665631 GCA_032847665.1 Solanum chilense
GAAATGAAAAGTTTCTCTAATACCTTTTCGTAATAACTTTATAATTAATTATTGTTACAACTATTCATTCTCCTACTTTATTTTATCAATAAGTGAATCAAGTTAATTATCAATTTAAGCATATTTAATATTTAATTAATTAGATATTTTATAATATTTTAATTTCGTATAAGGATAAAATGGTAATTCAACTTTTCAACTTGAGGCTTCCCACTTTTAATAATATATGATTATATGTTTCACCTTTTTTTTTCATAAAAAGAAAAGAAAAGAGTAAACATCCTATTTTATCACATTCATTCTTAAAGATGAAATTAATGTATATGTAAAATTATAAGTACGAAGAAAAGAAAACGAAAAGGTATACAAGATAATTAGGCATTTTATTTTGTTTATATCTCTATAGTGAAACTGAACATTTGAGCATACAAAATATAAATATGAATTTAGAGCAAAACTTGCTAATAAAACTAGTGATATGTGTGTTTCTGGTGCCACTCCTAATCATATCTAGCATATATAGTAGATCAAATCTTTCACAATACAAATTATACTCCCGTTCAAAGACTGATGCCTTAAAAATAGAAGATTGGCAATGGAACAACTGTCATCATAATAAAGTTATTCACTTCGCCTGTCATAGAAACTAGATATAAGTATCGGATCCGGCTCCCCTCCATTACCCTGACTTCCCTTCAGCATCCTGTCTGTTACCTTTTTTTTAAACTAGTTTTCTCACGAGAAGTTGCACGAAACACACAACCATAGAATTTACATTCAAACTGGATAATAATAATAATAATAAGTTGCTTATACAATACATATCTTGCCAGAGGGCATGTTAAATACTTGACAAACAAATAACAATACACTAAAATCAGTATTTTCATAAGCCCATGCTCTAGTACCATATTCCCATCTCTCTCTCTTGGAAGTCTTGACCAAAATAATCTATTATTTCATTTAATTCACCAAAATAATATGAAACTTTGAAATTTTACAAAAGTAATATAAACGTTGTTGGTAGTAACGTATTAGGCTATATTTCATTTTCACAAAATAAACAGACTAAAAATATTTGGTAGACGGCGTTAAGAAGCATTACGTTACTGACAGTAACATTTTAAGCTTAAGACGTTACCATCAGTAACGTATCTTTGTAAATCTGCCACCTGCCACCTTAGAATCTCTTTACATATAAAACGTTACTGGAAGTCACGTTTTACATATAAAACGTTACTTGGAGTAACGATTATATCAAATCAAATCACAGGTCTGCCACCTGAGAATCTTTGTACAAAATGTGACGTTAAATCGTTACTGGGAGTCACGTTTTAAGACTAAAATGTTATCCTAAGTAACGATTCTATCATGTCACGGATATGTGAAGATTTCTTGCTGATTTGATCGTCCAATAAAACGTTACTATATGTTACGTTTTAACTTTAAAATAAATTCTTAAAGTGTTGCCACAGAACATTATAAGAAATGGTTGTGTAGAACGTTTAGCACATTCAAATAATGTTCTACAAAGCTTCTGCGTATATGCCCTATTGTTGAATCAATACTCACAAAATTTCAATAGGTATGGCTTGTCAATATATTGTAATGTACTTATAACATATTTTTAATAACTATAATGCATCTTATTTTTGTGTGTAGGATTTTTTGATGGCTAATTTTGAAGATAACGTGATGATTGCTTTGTATTGGGGCGGTGAAATAATCACTGAAATAAACGGATTTCGATATAACGAATGTGCCAGAATGATTGTTAGCATGTCTATTTCGACCAACTACGTTGAATTAATTAAATTGTTGCATGAGAAAATGGGGACTGATGGAGAAAATATTCAATTGGATATTTCTGGAAAATATCCATGCTCATTTCAAGGTAACGTTATAAGATTTATTGAGTTCAAAATTGAGAATGACCAATCTTTGGTACAATTTTTTGCCATTCCTCAGAAATTTTTGAACAAGATTGATATAAATCTTTTGGAGATGTATATAAAGATTAGACCAATAAATCAAGATAATCTGTTTCGAATGAATGATCAACATGGTTATCATATGAATTTATTGGCTCAAAATTATGGATTTGCCACATTCAGTCAGCCTCATTTTACATACACTGCAACACATGGTATTCATCAATCATTTGATGAAGGCTCGGGTAGTCAAAGACATATTGAGAGTATACACAATCAATATGAAATCAGGTAGAATAATCTTTTTAGCTAATTTTATTTAATAGCATGAATAATTAATTATTTTCATTTTTTTGTATTTCATGATTTTTTTTTTTACAGAGAAGATGAAGCTACCTTTGATTTGTGTAATGATGCACATGCTCAAAGAAGTGATGAAAATTCGGAGGAGGATGAACCTTCAGAAGATGATGGAGAGAGTAAAGTCATTGAAAGTGAATCCGATGAAGATATTGGAGATTTACCTCAAAATGAAAGTGCGGTGAATTTTCAAAATCAATTTGATGAAATGCAAAATAATGATATACCTTACTTTACAACATTGGAGACTGAGGAAGATATTTTTATCTCTACTCGTGAATCCGAAATGAAATGTTGTTCTGTTTGGGTCGAGGATGCAAAAAAAGATTTAGAAAAAAATATGTATTTTAGTAGTAAAACTAAGTTAAAACGGGCTGTGACAATTTGGAGTTTGCGCAAAAATAAAGAATTTAAGATTGTAATATCAACTAAGAGCGTATGGACTGTGAGATGCAGATTTTATGATTCTTTGGGTTGTCCATGGTTTCTTCGAGGTCGTAAGGTTGGAGGTAGCCTTTGGAAGATAGGAAAGTATTTTAATAATCATAGATGTGAGACTGAAGGACTTACAACAGGTCACACTAACTTAGATACCAATTTAATTGCATCTCTATTTTTAAATCAAATAAGTAAAAATCCAAAATTGTTGGTAGTGGATGTCATGTCTAAGGTTCATGAAAAATTTGGTCATCAAGTAACATATAGAAAAGCGTGGCTTGGGCGTCAACGCGCATTTACATTGGTATATGGTGATTTTCAGAAATCATTTAGTGAGCTTCCTAAGTTTTTTGCAGCTTTTCAATACTTTAATCCTGGAACAGTTGTGGAATGGAAACACGAAGAGTCAATGAGTTCACCAGAGGTAAAAACTTTTAAGTTTGTATTTTGGGCTTTCAAGCCATGCATTGATGGGTTCCAAACTTGTCGTCCTGTTATTTCAGTAGATGGAACTCATATGTATGATAAATATGAGATAAAATTGTTAATTGCTGTTGGAGTTGACGGAAATGATAACATTCTTCCTCTTGCGTTTGGTATTGTTGACAAAGAGTCGAAAGAGGCATGGAAATGGTTTTTTAGGAAATTGAGTGCACATGTGATAAAAGATAGAGAAGATATTTGTATTATCTCTGATAGGGCAAAAGGAATCTTGACTAGTTTATCGGAGTTGTGGCGATTGCAGGAACCTCGGGCCTTTCATCGATTTTGTCTGAGACATCTTAAAAGTAATTTTCAATCTCAATTTCCAAATAGGGACCTCAGTAATCTTATGTGGAGGGCTGCTACAACTCATCAAGTAAGGAAGTTTGAAGCTTTGATGTGGGAAATTCAAGAAGAAAATAGAGAAGCATATGAATACCTCATGCGAATTCCATTGGACAAATGGACTGTTAGTCATGATAATGGAAAAAGATGGGGAGTACTGACAACAAATCTTTCAGAGTCTTTCAACGGACTTCTAAAGAAAGCTCGAGGCTTGCCCGTCACTGCTATGGTTAGACTTTCATTGGAGCAAACCGTTGAACGATATACTCGTAGATGTCAAAAAACTCACCAACTTGTTGAGCAAAAGGAATTATGGACAAGCAGTTTCAAAAAGAAGTGGGAGAAAAACTATGAAAATTCAAAAAGACACTTTGTTTATGATTGGAATATATCCACAGGGGTATATGAGGTTAGATCAATACAAACTGATGGTATTGGTGGTAATCCTCATTGTATTTCATTAAGTGAAAAAAAATGTGATTGTGAAAAATGGGCTAATTTGCACTTTCCGTGTTCACATGTCATGAAGGTTACTGAAAGAATGGGAGCATTAGCTAGAAATTTTGTCAGCGAGCATTTCACAATAGAGAATTATGTTACAACATATTCTGGGTCATTCTCACCGATTGGACACGAGGCATATTGGCCATCACCAAGCTTTATAATGAGAAGTAATGAATTCTATCGACGTCCCAATCGATCAAGGACCACTAGAATTCATAATGAGATGGATCGTGATACTGCAACATATGGGCGGGCTTGTGGATTGTGTAAACAAACTGGGCATGACAGGCGTCGATGTCCAACTCGAAATCAAATTTAAGTGGGTAGTCTAATTATGTATTTCTTTTACTTTCAAACAGCTCTAATTATGTATTTTTTTTAACTTTCAAACAGCTCTAATTTTTTTTAACTTTCAAACGGTTGCCTAAATTTGATCTTTACCTAAAGCAGATACAAGTTATCGCGTTGGTTGGTTATGAGTTGGTTCTATGCCCCTTGCTTTCATTTCATCTAGCAATTCAAAAACAGTTTGCATTTTCCCTTCTTCACCATAGGCATTCATAAGAGTTGTGAACGTCCTCGCTGATGGTATCAACCCATGTGCACATATAGTGTCAACCCACTTTCTTGCATCGTCTAACTTTCTGGCTTTGCAGAACCCATATATCAAGGAATTGAAAGTAGCTATGCTTGGGGTTATTCCTTTCCCTGTTATTAGTTCGTATACCTGAACAGCCTCACCGATGTCACCAAGTTTTGCATATCCGTCAATCATAATATTAACCAAGAAAATGTCATCTATTAAGTCGCAATATATTAAAGCGTCAAACAAAACTCTTGCCTCATATATGTACCCTTTCTCACAGAAGCTTTTGAGAATAGATCTATGAGCAACAATATTTGGAATAATTCTCTTACAACACATATCTTTGTACAATTGAAAAGCCATATCAACCAATCCTTGCTTACAAAGGCCTTGAATGAGAATAGAGTACATTCTTTCATAAATGAGAATAGCTATTTCTTTACTTAAAGCTTTGGGTACAAAAAAAAAAAAAGAGATAACCAGCTGAGAAAATTCTATGTACATAACCCAAAATCCCAACTGGGAAACTCAAAATATATGCTCAGGTTACCCTTTCATAATTCCATAAAACTGCACTTGCGATGTTTGCACAATCAAGTTAAAAATAGCTAGGAGTTGTTGGAGTTTATGACACAGTGTGTATAGGATTCTGCTGATGGGACGGCCATGGATTGCGTTCCGGTTGACAAGGTACAGGAGCAGGATGAGCTATAAAAGTTGGAATGTCATTTCCTGGCATCAAGACTGAAACTTCTTTGGCATTTGTAGATACCTGAAACAATCAAATGTTTTCATGATCTTCACAGAAAATTCAATACAAAGCAATAAATATTGACAGATAAAAGACTTGTTATCGACTCTCTTGTATCTTTCTATTGACAGATATCTAAAACTGAGAGTTTTTAAGATTTCCCCACTCTTTAGTTATGTTATCCAAGAGGGACTAGGTGTTTGATCTTGTATATGTATGTGTAGTTTAGCTGCAATAGAAGAAAGGAACTCAAAGAGATGAACATCCACACTTAAACATCATACAAAAGAATGACTTAGCAACATCTACAGAACCCATTTTACAGAAACTCGACATAAGAGCATTGAAAGACACAACACAAGGCTCAGACTCTCTACATTCAGTCACTGGAGTCGTCCTCCACATCAACCTGCATAAAACTTAGGAACGAAAAAGGAAGCATTTCACCATTCACCAGGTCATGTCAAAACAGTTAAAGACTCGTTTGTTTCCCAATATTATTCCAACAGCAACCATGAAATTGAAGGTCATTGCCATAACTGGACCACAGAATCAAACAAAAATAATCATAAAAATTTGATCTTTACCTAAAGCAGATACAAGGGGTTGAAGGAAAAAGAGTTGGCTGCAATTTTCAGCAGCACCAAAAGGCTTCAGCAACACCAATTTTCAGCAGCACCAAAAGGTTTCAGCAACACCAAAAGATTTCAGCAACATCAATTTTCATTACTTATTCTTGGCTCTCTGTTTTTGGACATGTTGGATAGCATAGTGACCGCCTGTAAAGAAAATATAAATGTTCTATTATTCTAAAAGAGAGTAAAACTAAATAAAAAATGTCAGATGTTAAAGTACCAGTCCCACAAGGCTTAAGTTTAATTTTACGCTTCTCCCTCCTTGATGGTTCACTATTTTGAATAGTCGTATCACCGCCTTCACTTGCATCCTTTGGATCATTATCGTCCACATCATGATTCGGGTCCTCTAAACTATTAGTGGCATCAGGGGTTTCAATGATCAGAGGCACAGGCGATGAGTTAAAATTTGGGACATTCTCAAAATTACCAATGACATTCTCAAGTGATGAAAGACTTGGATGACTTGATATTTGTAGAGTCTGTGGCGTCACGTATGGCATGATATCTGTTTCTGACAGTTGATATGTCATATTTGATGCCTGAGTGAATTCATGAGTGCAACCTCCTGAAATAGAACCAATATTATAATTGGATGTTGCTTGATCATCTTCTAAGGCTTCTTGGACATTTTGTGTGGCCTGATCTATTTCAACATGTGTTTGTGCTCTTTCAACAGCACGTTCTCTCCTACCTGCAACACCACCTTTTCCTCGCCTACGAACTGGGTGATGTAACTGGACAGGTTGTACCACATCTCTTCTATAATCGGCTGACACATAAACCCTGTCAGCCTCATGGACATATTTCAAACAATCAGAACCTTGATCTCGCACCATTTTTCTAAACATGTATAAGGCCTCATATGATGGATTATCACCAAGTGTTTTAGCTTCATCAACCATCGAATGAATATGCCGCACCTAAATAAATTAAAGCGGAAGTTATTTAATGACGCACCATTAATCTGATGATTTAGATCGGACTATCACTTAAACAATGAAAAACTTGCCAGCAACTACATTAAACAAAATAAATGAAACACTAAAATCAATAAAGACACATAAATCACTTGGCAGCAACAACACTAAACAACAGTAACAATAAATGGCATACCATAGTTTCATATGCCGTCGAATTAGGCACATAACCTTGTTGATTTTGAGGACGTGAATTAGGATTACCAATAACAAGACGAGTAATGTGCCTGAACCAAATAAGATATGGATCATCATAGCGAAGTGGTTCATTATTAACCGGTGCATCACAACTATATTGGAGACGTTGGTTCCAAAATGATAACCAATGTGCATGTTCCAACTCCCAATTTGTATTTGGTCTTCCTCGACGATCATGGCGAAAGTGGTTGGAATCAAATGGAAACGGAGTTGGTATAACTTGTTGTAGTCCAAATTGCCTCATAACACGATCTGGCAAATGAACCTCGACCACATCCCAACAAAATATTGGAACTCTAACTCGCCATATGTCTCGTCCAGCATGACAATAGAGAGGAAGACTCTCAATTAAGTCATCGGAATATGGTTCCCAAATAAACTACATGAAAAAAGAAAAGAGCAAAGTGAGTCTTTACATTTACAATATTTATAAATAAGTAAAAGCAATGTACCTGATCTTCTATCATAGAGTCAAGTGCATCCCTATAAACTTTCAACACATGCTTGGTAGTATTCGTCCAACTAAGATGTGCAACCCATCTAGTAGCATGCGGACCCCTAGGCAAACCAACATGACAAATAGTTCTCGCATCTCTGTGGGCTACTATTTGAGGACGGAGAACAGTGACTCTCTCCCACGCCCAAATCTGGGAGAAAGAGTTTTAGGATTACATCTCTAAAAAATTTCATCCTCCAATAACACTACAGAGACAAATTGAAAGAAATATAAATAAATTATATGTACAATCATTAGGTATACCTGAAGTAGTGGCAAAAATCCGGCTATCTCATTTTGGGTACTCTGTGAAGCTTTACAAAGAAAATGATACAAGTATGCCAAGGTCGCACTCCCCCAACTATAAGATCCAATTTTATTGACGTCTTCGAGCATAGGCAGGTACATAAGCTTCAAATAACCACCAGATGTATCCGCCATCATCATACCTGCAATCATCCAGAACATGAAACATCTTGCCTTCTGATTAACCATATCTTGTGTTGCCATGTTCGACAAATGTGGCTGGCTTAACATGTGTGAATTAAATACAGCGACCTTGATGGAATTTTTTTGAAGTCTTCACGAGAAGGAACAAAACCTAATAATCTTTGACAAATGTTTTGCCAATCCTCTATGGTCCTTATCATTTCATTACCAAGTACTGGATCACCATTCACAGGTAATCCATACAACACCTCTACGTCCTGCAAGGTAATTGTTGCTTCGCCTGTTCTAAAGTGAAAAGTGTGAGTTTCGGGACGCCAACGCTCAACTAGTGCAGTGATCAAACTACGGTCAATAGCAGGCCGATTAGATTTGTAAACACCATATAATCCAGATAACCTAATTACTTCAAGAACTCGTGGATGGATGGGATATTTCTCTATGAGCTTCCAAAAATTTCCATCTTCTCTCCTCGTATTAAGAATCATATTAACATTTCCTTCCCATATATCTTGTGATCTATGAGTAAGTTGTCCCGTTAATACATTCGATTCCAATGGACCAGGATCCAACTTGTATTCACTATCATTAGCCATAAAAAATACCTATGAAATACACATGAAAGTAAACTTAAATGTTAGCCCGAACTATTATGTAGTTTTTTCTTGGCGACATACTTCAAAAGTGATGTAAGTTATGAAATCACATTTAAAAATTTTAAGGTCATTCTCTTTAATTTGGAAGTGTGTTGTATAAGACAAACCATCTTAGACTACACTAAGCAACAATAGAACTTGAGTATAATCTTTTTGTTGATATATGTTAAGAATCAAAATTTACAGAGAATTGTTTGAATAGATGAGACAAATTTAAGGAATCACAGAGAAGAATATAGATTATCATTATTAGATAGTTTCATTATATGTTTACATCTGTACAGTAGGCTATTTATATAAATGACTAAAGTGCTAATTACAATAATCAAAGTTAACCAACTAATGAGTTAAGCAATTTAGGCTAACAAATTAATTATGTTATGTAACTAACTAACAAACATATACTAATCTAAAAGACAATGTAACAATGACTATAGCAATTCTCTCAATGCACTGCTACGCAATCTTCTTCAACAATATACAATTGTTACAACTTTAAATAACAATTCTGAGTTCAGTGACCATGAAACAATCCTTAAATCGAACTAAACAAAACAAGTTACCAGATAACAACTTATTTTGGAATCCAATTTCATGAGTTGGTTGGCACGTTCTTCAATTTATACAAGATAGAATCCTACTTACGATTCAATTCAATTCCTTCGTAAAGAAAAACATACCTTAAGCAAAGAAACTACCTCTCGAAATACTTATGGTTTGGGAAGTAAATGATCAGACCCACAATAAAAGGAGACTCTTTCAATTCCCATATCAATGTAATCACTCACTCACTCACTAAGACAAACCAGATATTAAATGTACAAAATTTCAAGAATCCTTTATGAAAAATTCAATCTTTAATAACCATAAGACTAGCAATATATTTGGGACTTAAAAAAAAAACAAATCACAACAGAAATCTAAAGACTCTTTCCTCCCCAACAAAACCACAAAACCCCCTTCTCTCACTCTTTTAGAAAAATTAAAAAAAAAAAAGTGTTTCAAATCTTTAATGACCATAAGACTAGCAAAAAAATTCATTCTTTCTAAGCATATGGTCAAGATCTGATAGCTAATTTATTATTTGAGGATTGTAGATTAAGAAAATTAAAAGAGTGAATACATTTTTTCTATTTTTGGGTATTGGAAATTAATTCTTATATTCTGAAATCTGTATAAAGACATTCCTCATTTGTCTATGCTCCTATGGTCACACACTCATAAATGGTTCCAAATCTGAAGGCTTTATAGTTCTTTTTTTCAGGATTAATATAATTATACTTATTTTGGAATCCAATTTCATGAGTTGGTTGGCACATTCTTCAATTTATACAAGATAGAATCCTACTTACGATTCAATTCAATTCCTTCGTAAAGAAAAACATACCTTAAGCAAAGAAACTACCTCTCGAAATACTTATGGCGCTGAAATATTGTGAATCCCCTTTTCCGGCAACCTTAACGACGAGAACCAGCAAGAGCGAGGGAATGAAAAAAGGGGAAATCTCTGAAATAGGGTTTATTTAGAACGAAGGTGAGGGAAAGTGCGGCTAATGGGTTATAAAATTCTAAAACGTTACCATCTGTAACGTATTTCGACTTAAACTCTAAAACGTTACTTTCAGTAACGTATTCCAACTTAAACTCTAAAACGTTACTTTCAGTAACGTATTCTAACTTAAACTCTAAAACGTTACTTTCAGTAACGTATTCCAACTTAAACTCTAAAACGTCACTTTCAGTAACGTATTCCAACTTAAACTCTAAAACGTCACTTTCAGTAACGTATTCCAACTTAAACTCTAAAACGTTATTTGTAGTAACGTATTATAACTTTAACGCCGTCCCCCCGTTAGTTTTGGTCTGTTTCTTGGCAGAATTAATAGATGGCCTAATACGTTACTGTCAACAACGTTTATACTAGTTTTGTAAAATTTTGAAAAAATATATTACTGTTGTAAATTGATTTAAATAATAAATTATTTTGGTAAAAAATTCTCAGGAATCACATTCAACATCTTGTTCTGCACCTTCCATTGGGAATTCAATACACAGTGCCATCTACCCTTTTCACATGTTCGCAACTGAGGCATCTAAATCTTCATTTTTGTTCAATTTCTCATCCATCGGCCTTTGAAGGATTTGATAAGTTAATCAGCCTGGAACTATGTGGAGTCTCAACTTCTTCTGAATTGCTGGAAAGTTTGATATCTCATTGCCCCTTGCTTGAGAAATTGGAGATGTCTATTTTAGAAGATTTAGACATGATTGAAATTAATGCTCCTATGCTAAAAAATTTCAGTTTCTCAGGCGATATAAGTTCTATTTGCCTAAAGAATGTCCCTCGTCTGGTAGAAGCATCTCTGATAGGTGACATTGAGCAGACAGAGAGTCTTGATTTTGCAAAGATTTTCGAGTCTTGTTCTGCTCTCGAGCAACTCAGCTTGAACTTCTTAAATTCGGAGGTAAATGTTTCTCCATGTCTTTATTGTTATACACTTCAATGGATGGAATATCTTTTGGGCTGACTTAATCTTGAATTTATGTAAATTTTTTTTTAGTTCGTTGCTGAAGAAGGATATAGAGTACCAAGAAGAATTCCAGTTAATCTTAACAATGTCAGGAGATTTGACATGCCTGACATTTTGCTTGTGGAATCATATAAACTATCGTATACCATATGCTTACTAAGAAGCTTCCCGAATCTTGAATATCTTGAACTGCAGGTTTGTAGTGCTTTGATATTTTTTTAATTTTATTTAGTGGTTCTTTGATGTACTTCTTTTATCTTCAATAATCTGATAGTTGTTTCTTTCTTAGGTTGTTGATGAAGATGATAGTGATACTGATGAAGATGAAGAATCTACTGAAGAATCTCTTCAACCTGAAACTTTGTCAGACCTGACATTTAATCACCTTGTGGAATTTCAGCTTGGAAGCTTTATAGGAGGTACATCCGAGATGGAGTTTATCAAGCATTTGTTAGACAACTCCCCGGTGTTAGAGATAATGGTAATCAATCAACAGTTTCTAGATGAGAAGCCTCTCGACACAAGAGAAGAAATATTCACTGAGATCTCAAATTTTCCGCGTGCATCACCTAAAGCAGAAATCGTCTACAAAGATTTTAGTTGATCTTGATCTTTGTCTTAGAAGGATCAAATTGACAAACGAGAAAGAGACAATTATGTGGTATTATAAATCTCTATTTTACCTTTGCTATAATGTCTATTTCAGAACGTGAACATTGCTTGGATGGATGTTTTGATTATGTTGTCATTTCATTTAAGGATTTCTACATTTACTGTTTGTTCATGAATAAGTTATATATCCAGGAGTGTTTGTTTTCTTCGGTTTTGGGAGGGACTGAGAAACTGAATCAGTCTCAAAATTTACTTAATCAAACAAAAAATGATTTTGTTGATACACCCTTTCGTAGGAAAAAGTTTATCTGCACCGTGTGTTTTATATCAAATCAATAAATGTAGTAGAGTGAAGGAAGGTTTTATACACAAGCCGTTGTTCATAGGTGTAAATTTCGAGTAGCAAACTATTAAGAAAATAGTCTGACATTGTTGGGGGAGTTCAGAGCATTGGAATAGTACTCACGAGTTAATTTCTAGGATGATCGCTAAACTTTTTAGTATATTTTGTTATTTGTTAAAGTTATTTTTGTTTCTCTTTTGGGGCAAAGTTTAAACATCAAATCATATTCGATTCCTCATTTCCTAATAAAAGTATAAGATTCCGTGCATTCGTTCGGCTTTGCCATTTTGTTGTGAGTATGAGGGCATGTAATACGAAGACAAACACCATATGAATTTAAAAACTCACGAAAAGAAGAGAGTTTGACGTATTTGGCAGCTCCATCGCATTGTAGTGATTTAATTTTTTGACTAAAAATTGAGTTAAAACATAAGAGTAGAAGTTTTTGAACATAAGGAATGCTTCTGATTTGCGTCAAATTGGAAACACCCATGTACATTTAGTAAAATCATCATGGAATAACATATAGTAACGAAAACCAGTAAATGAGGGAACCGAAGAGGTCCAAATATCACTCTGAATCAATTTAAATGAAGACGTAGAAGAAGATATAGATTCCTTAAATGGTAGTTTTGTGTGCTTGCCAAGTTGACATGCATTACAAAGAAAATCAAAACGCTTCGCAAAAGAGCATTGCAAACTATTATTTCTAACTAGACTAGAAAGAACACCTATGCTAGGGTATCCTAGACGACGATGCCAGAGAGTTGGAGAAGCACGGGAAGCAGCAAAAGCATGATGAGCAGCAACAACAGGAGTTGATGGAGAGAAAGAGTAAAGGGGACCCGAACTATTGCACCTGAGAAGGATTCTCTTCGTCTGGAAGTCCTTAATGGAAAAACCAAAAGCATCAAAGTCAATTGAACATTTATTATCAGAAGTAAATTTACGAACAATTAATAAATTGCAAGAAAGAGTTGGAACAACAAAAAAAGATTTTAGAGAGAAAGTGGACGAATGAGTAGAGAATGTATTGTTACCGGTATATGAGATGGGGAGTTGAATATCATTACCTACCATAACACGATATGTGAATGATTAGGTGTAATGTGTGAAGAGGCTCCAGTGCCAACATACCAAGGAGTATGATCTGACGGATTATAAGAATGTTCAGAGGAGAAAGATTGAAGATCAGTAAAGAGTGCTTTAGAACCAAGTGATGGACAATCTCTTGCAGTATGAGTACGTTGAAAACATAATTGACATTGAAAAGGAGAATGTGCTACTGGATAACTAGGATAAAATGGAGAAGTGCTAGTGTGCGGAGCTGGACCTAGAATGGAAGAAAAATCAGATGGATCGCTTGAACGCTATAAAGCTCGTCTGGTTGCTCAAGGTTATAATCAGAAATATGGATTAGACTACGGTCAAACGTTTAGCCCTGTGGTGAAACCAGTCACCATTCAAATTGTTTTTGCTTTAGCGGTGTCTAAAGGTTGGGTAATTCATCAATTAGACGTTAAGAACGCCTTTTTACATGACACTCTCAATGAACTGGTATACATGAAACAACCTACTAGTTTTGTTCATCCGCAATTTCCACATCGTGTTTGCCGATTGAACAAAGTCCTTTTATGGATTAAAGCAAGCTCCACGAGCATGGTTTCATCGCGTCACCTCCTTTCTTGTCAAACATGGTTTTAAAAATAGTTTTTCTGATAATTCTCTCTTTATTTACAAATATGGTTCAAACATAATCATTCTTCTTCTATACGTGGATGATATTCTTATCACTTCATCTTCAAGTTCTTAATTGAAGTCTACAATCAAGACTCTAATATCCGAATTCTCCATGAGACACCTCGGTCTAGTCAATTTTTTTCTTGGAATCTGTCTTTACATTCATGAACTTGTTAATCATGCAGGTCTTTTCTCATCGAAACCAATTAATACTCCTCTTTCTCCAAAATCTCTTATTGCTTCTGATACATCTCCTCCATTTTCTGATCCGCCATTATATCGTAGTCTTGTTGGTGGACTTCAATACTTAACTTTTACTCGTCTCGACATTGCGTTCTCTGTTAGTCAGGTTGCTCAGTTCATGCATTCTCCCTTGGACATTCATTTTACTGAAGTGAAACGTATTCTATGATACCTGCCTGGTTCCATAAATTATGATTTATTCGTTTCAGGTTGCTCAATTGGTTCATTAACATGTTATACTGATGCAGATTGAGCAGGTTGTCCTACCACCCGCAGGTCTAATTCAGCGTATTGCATCTTTCTTGGTAATAATTTTATTTCTTGGTCTTTTAAGAAGCAAAGTGTTGTATCGCGCTCGAGTGCTGAGGCAGAATATCGTTCTATTGCCCATGGTACTGCTGAGATATCTTAGTTGCTCTCTCTTCTTGGTGATCTCCATATTCAGCTATCCTCTCCTTCAATAATCTACTGTGATAACATCAGTAGTATATACTTAGGTCACAATCCTGTTCATCATGCTTGCACAAAACACATTGAAATGACACACTTTGTTCGTGAGAAGGTTGCTTATGGTGTTCTACAGGTTTGCTATGTGCCAAGTGCGGATCAACTTGCAGATTTACTGACGAAGTCTCTTCCCTATGCTCAATTTTCATTCTCGCTTGACAAGTTCAACATTGGTCGAGACCCAGCATCGCTTGAGGGGATACACTATATTTATTGGTAAAAAAAAAGATTGCTACTTCAATCATATGATTTGTCAAGATTGCCAAATATCTAACACACTGTTTCCATACAAAATTAAAGAAGTTAATTAAACAAAGCAATTTATCAATAAGAAAAAAATTGACCAATGAATAAAAAATTAATAAGAACTATAAGATATGAAATACAAAGTCTGTTGGGCTAACATTTTCTATTCAATTTATAAAGAGAGAAATTGTGTAAATGAAAGGTTGTAAATGAATGCGTTTAATTGTAGAAGCTAAAAAGTTTAACAATTAAAGTCATTAAGAAGTGGAAAACTAAATAACAAGTTGTAACGTCTAACCATGTATTTGGTCTAGTTTCTGTTTAGTTGTCATTATTGATTTAATTTTAAAAGATACTAAAAGAATTTTTAATTTAAAAAAAATTAGTAAAATACAAAATGAGAAGAAAAACCTAAAATCATAAGCTCACATAAAAAAAATCTAAAGGAATATATATGTCATATCTTATACTTTTAAACTAAACACTTGAACAATATGGTAAGAAAACTTCTCTTTCTTAATTCAGATCAATTTGTTCTTCTCCTCAATTAGCTTCTTAACGACATGTATCTATATCATTATCTAGGAAGAAGAAAAGAAAATAGTACATAATAGAAAAGAAAAAAAATATGATGATCTGGGGGGGGGGGGGGCAATTTCCTGATATTTATAGGGATAATTTTTTCACCTATCAAAATTTATTAATGGAGCTAATTGAATTATAATACATTAATTTTATTTTGGTTTCAAAATTGAAACAGTCACCAAATTTGAAGAGTTTCCTACATTATTTTGTATTCTATTCTAATTGAATTTAACCTAATCAATTATAACTATGATGTCATAACTAAAAAATTTATGTATGTAAGAGTACCAAGATCTTTCATATGAAAGAATCCTTAAACTGCTGCTAGAGGCTAGTGATTAGTGAAGAATCATTTCTTGTGTAATGATGACATCTACATGCACCAAAAGAAGAATACAACCTGCAAATGTTTTTCAAAGAAACAAAGGTGAATCATATTTGCTCTGCTCAAAAGAGAGTTGAAGCAAAGTGGTCCGAAACTTGTCAAACCAAGCTCTTGGAGCTTGTCTTAATCTATATAAAGACCGCTTCAACTTGCATACATCTGATGTAGGTGATGAGAACAAATCAAGGGGGTTTCATATAAATATCTTCTTTGAGATCACCATGAAGAAAAACATTTTTGACATCCATGTGATGAAGAGGCCAATTTTGTTGTGATGCAACAATGGAAAGAATAATTCGCACTGTAGTCATTTTCGCTATAGGGGCAAAAGTCTCCTCATAGTTTACACTATACTCTTGTTTGTTGATAAGGACTACCAATCGAGCTTTGTACTGATCAAGAGTTCCATCGAAGTGAAGTTTAATTGAATAAACCCATTTACATCCAATTGATCGGACATTTGGAGGACAAGGAACAATGTCCCATGTGTTATTTTCTTTAAGAGCCAAAAGTTCCTCCTCCATTTATTTTACCAACATTCAAGCTTGGAGGCTTGTGAGTAACCTGTTGGAATAGAGATGTTGGATAAAGTAGAATGAAAACCCATACCGTTTATGATCTTGAGACACTCTAGTAGACCTCGAAGAAATCTCAAATTTTTGTTGTGGAGCAGTCTTAGGTGGAGGATAGGTTTCGGGCTGAGGTAAAGTTGGTGGACGTCGTTCATACACAAATCCTTGTTTGAACCGCTTAGAAGAAAATGACAAATCCTCAAAAGAAGGAACAAGAGGATAAATGGAAAATGACTCAACATGAGTATGAAAGAAATATTGATTCTGAAAGAAAATAACATTTTTAGAAACACGAAATTTGTTATAACTTGGATCATACTAAATAAAACCTTTCTGCGAAGTACTATAGACCATAAAAACCCATTTAATAGAATGGACTGAGAGTTTATTGCGTTGATAGGGAGGCATGTGCATAAAACAAACACAACCAAACGTATGAAAACTATGATAGCTGAGATGTTTATGAAAAATACCATAATATGGAAACTCCAGATTTAACACTTCAGATGGAAGTCTATTAATCAAATAGGCTGCAGTAGACAAAGATTCAACCCAATATTTTGATGGAACAAAAGACTCAATCAATAAAGTATGACTGACATCTACAAGATGGCGATTATTACGCTCAGCAACCGCATTTTTTGTGGCGTATATCGACAAGAGCATTGTAATACAATTCCTTTCTCAAACAAGAAATTATTGAATTCATGAGACATATTCGCCACCAGAATCAGATCTTAGTATTTTGATGCACGTGGAAAATTGAGCCTCAATGTAAGCCAAAAAATTCTTGAATATGGAAAACACTTCAGATTTAGATCAAAGAAAATACACCCAAGTAAATCGACTATCATATATTATTATAAGTGGGAAGCTCTAAAAGTGAAAAGTTGAATTACCATTTTGACCTTATACTAAATTGAAATTTCATTAATTATTTAACATTTAATTAGTTAATTTAAATATTAAATTGTCTCATTTTAATAATAAAAATATTAATAACTTTTGCACTTCCTTAGATTAATTTCTAATTAAAATATCTAATTTAATAATATTTATCATTTATTATATATATGTATATTTAATTTAATTTCCATCATATCATATAATCAGCATAATAATAATAATAATAATAATAATATACTAAACGTGGAAGGAATATTAGAAAAAAATTATATTACATTTTGTCCCTATATCATATATTAATAAATTGCTAACTAAATATTAAATAGTAAATTTTAATTACTACAAGGGAGGATTACAGATTAAGCAATTTCAAATTTATCAAATTCTTCCGGTTACAATTTATTTATGTTGATGGTTAATGAATATTAAATTGTTAGAAACAATTATTATCAAGAAGACAAAAGGACTTCTAATGATATTGTTCAATAAATTAAAGGTGAAGACTAAAGGTTACAAAATTAATTAGTTAACTCATAGGTCTCTTTTATTTTTTTCCTTTCATCTCCCTTCACCTAAAATTTTCCTATTTAAAGTCACCTAAAAATGAAAATTAACTTATAAATCTCATCTGATCTTCTGACTAAAGTATGTTAATATGTCAATTCTCTCTTATAATTTAAGATCCATATTCTCATTTTTGATATATCATCTCTTTCTCTTTTTTTTTTAATTTCCTTTCTGATCATAGTCATAGACTGCTGAATAAAAAGTTGTCATCAATCTTTATAGAATTGTTAAGGGCAATAACATTATTGTTGTATTCGGATCGAAGACATTATGATTAATTGATTGATTAATTGTAAAGAATGTTTAAAAGAAAATAATATTTCTTTATCACGTTATATGAATTATAACAAAATAATCAATGTTTGTACTATTTCATGTAAAGTGATTATAGCTATGACCATTTGTAAGTTATTTTCATAATTGTTTTAAATGTTCTTTTATAATGTTTCTCTTCTTATTCATTTTAAGTTAAATATGTTCTCTATTTATATAAAGAAGTTTATGTTTTAAATAATTAAATAGATGTTACTTATTTAGACTTTATATAATTATTGGTGTAGAACATGTACAATACTATATTTCTTATTTCCAAATCAAATTTAAAATTGTCTCAATGATATATTAGATATTTTATTATATGTCAAATTATATGTGTTTTAAATAGATAGTTTGAAATATTTGACAGATATGTTGACTGAATATGCATGCATTTATAATTACTTCATTATCTCATAAATTAGTATCTGTTTCATGTACTTCTTATCCCCCTCTTTTCTTACTTTTAAATACTCATTTGCAATTCAATATATGTATCGATTCGAAAGATTTACTAACATTAGCTTATGAATTACATGTATGTTTATTTTTTTATGTATATTTTATTTTTTAAGTTATGACATATAGCAAATCCAATATATGTACCATTTACAAATTATTGATTGTAGTACAAAATTTATATTAAATAGTTTAAAATAAACGTGCAACGCACGTTCTGAAGACTAGTAGTCATCTATAAATGTCACAAAATACTTGAAATGAGCATAAAAAATAACTAGTGAAATTCCCAAACATCACTATGAATGACATCAAAACACTCTGCATCACGACTACCAAAATTAGGAAAAAGAAGAGTTCTACTTTTGCCTAATTTACAAGTAGAACAACCAAATGAAACATCTGAAAATTGATTTTTGTTTCCGAATAAACCAGATTGGACAAATGAGACAACATAACAATATTTGGATGTCCTAGACGTTTATGTCAAACCTCATTCTTAGTAGTGATAGAAGGAATATAAAAGTGTACAAGAAACAGTCTTCCAACTTTAGGCTCCTTCGCAATTATCTTCGACACCTGATCCTGCACAAGGTAACCATTATGAAAAAAATTCACATCACAATTGTTATCTACCAATTGGCCAACTGAAATAAAACTAGTAGAGAGCTTTGGTGATACAAAAATATTTCTTGAAAGTTTTAGTAATATCCCCAACCTTGATATTGGGTAAACTACTAGGTTTGGCAACCTGAATTTGTGTTGGACCATCATACTCCCGGAAGTTTTGAGTATATCAGTTAAGTTGGTCATATGATTGGAAGCGTCAGAATCAACAAACCAAAATTTAGATATTACCTCATTACCTTGTAGTCCCAAAGTTGAAAATGCTGACAAGATCATTTTTTTATCATTTTAGGCGTAAGAACTTGTCCTTCGGAAGACGAGTTATGTGTAGTTGAACCATTTATCCCAACTTGAAAATAATTTTGCGTACGACTTTGAGGACGTGTGGGACACTCTTTGATAATGTGTCCTTGTTGTTTACAATAATTACAGAACTTCTTACCACAATTGCTAGCAATATGACCATATTTCTTGAAACTCTAGCATTGAGTGCTGGTTATATCCATGCCCTTTACTTTCCCTTGAGTTGCGAATGCGACACTGAAAACAGTTCCTTGATTAAAAACATTTTATGTGAAGACACACTTCTCTTCACGAAGCAATTCCCTAAAACATACATCCAACACCAGAGATGGATTACGGTTCATCAAGTTGAAGCGAACACTTTCAAAATTAGATAGTAGTTTTATCAAAATTGATCTGCTTTCTTTGTTCACAAACTCCTTGAATGATGGAGAGATTCAGAAGGTATTTTAGCATAAAAGATATCGATAAATTCATCCCATAAGTTCTGAAATCCAGAGAAAGAATCTAAAATTGAGATACCTCCTTGGGAAACATAGCAATTATACTCTAACTGAAAGCTCCTTACGCTGTAGTCTTGTTTATAAACCTTTAGTAAATAATCCCACATGGCCTTTGTTGTCTTGTATGGCCTAAGATTTAGGACTTACTGTTGACTTAAAAAACAGTAAGCAGAACCAAAATATTCAAAAAAAAAATTTTTTGAAAGAATCCACAGATGAAAGACACTAAGAAATCAAAGCATTGAAAACAGTTTTGCTGAATCAGTTCTCTCAAAGAGCCCATCTATTAAATAGAAAGAATTCTTATTTACATGCCTAAAAATCTGCTATATGTCCCTTAATATCTGCTATATTTCTAATTGTAATATCTCTGAAATATGCTACATTAATCTATGTTATCTCCTATCATCATTATTTCCAGCCTAGAATTGTTGCCCGAAAATCTAGTAACTCTCTTCTTCCTTATAAAATCTAGTACGGCAAATGTTTCTTCTTTCGGAGCTAGTGTGCAGGAATTTAATTTTCCTATCTCAACAATACATCCTTCCCTACGGAACAAGTCTGCAAATGTGCTTCGTGTTAGTCTTGGTATTACTTTACGAGGGTTTAACTCCTCAGTACTGCAGTCAAAGTCAGAACCTGTAGAAGAAGCTAATGCTGGAACTGCAGTTCATCCATATGGAACAATTGAGGCTAATCTGCAGTCTATTGAGCAAGAACCGATGAAATGTGAATCTTTCATGAGATCAGATGTGATTGCGCCCCAATCAGTTGGAAGGGTTTTGCAGCTTCAGGATAGTTCAGGTCTTTCTGTGAGTGGAGGGGACTTGGATAAAGTGGAGGCATATGTTTCCGCGAGTATGAATATTGAAGATCAGAAGGTATACAAAAAGACACAAGACACACATAATGTCCAAGTGTGGGGGTGTCTAGTCAAAGTCCAAGTTCCTATTCCCAAATAGATCAAAATAGGACCTAAGACCGTGGACTATAGAATTAAACTTGAGTAGTCTAGTGAAGGGTCTAAAATACCTTGGAAAGAACCAAAGGATAATTTACTGAATAAAGAAATACAGAGGTGTAGTAAATATCAAAGGACATCTACTTCATTCGCATATGATTTTGTAACATTTCCTATGTCGTTTCTGGGGACATCCTTTTGGAAATTGTATCATTTTGATACGTAGATTTTACATGAGTTATTAGTTGTGAAGATATCATGTAATCTTTGAAGAGAAAATATAAAAAAAAATCCTCCGTTCTCACTTTTTTACTGAAGCAGATTGTTGATTTATCTAGATTAAGCATTTTCGAAGAGCTTAGATTATATTTCCTTAAAATATTGACAACACTATCTGCATTTTAATAGTTAATTAAACATACTATAAAGGCGTTATCAACAAAAAAATAAATGAATTACGCATAGCGGCCATATCTATTCAACTTTAGCCCTTGGATTTCATTCAATTGTTTTCTACACCTCTTACCATAAACTAAATAATCATTTTAATGTTCAATGATAAATTTGGTAAGTATATTTTAAGATTCTTTACAAACCCTAACTAGGATTTATGTATAAGAAGAATTATCTTACATTATACTAAAAACCAAAAGGAAATATCAAACAGAACTCAGAAAACCCAAAGAGAAAAATCAAAATCAAAATTTAGCAAGTAAAGTCTTTTCTCTCCTTTTTTCACTTATTTTTTGTTCATTCAATACTTTTTTACTGTTTAAGAAAAGGGAAAAGGTTTTCATTTGATTCCGATATATATGCATATATCAGTGTGCCATTTAATTGTTCCTTTCTATTTGGGGTGTTTTTGATACTTTGTTTCAGGTAAAGTTTTTTTTATTATTCTTCACTTTATGGATTTTTACCTGATATACGATTTGATGAGTGATAAATATTGGTTTTGTTATTATCTGATATCAGATCTATATATGTTCAACAAGTAAACTCTTTTCTTCCCTTTTTTGTCTAGGGTTTTTCACTCATTTGTTGCTCATTCAATTCTCTTTTTGCTAATCATGAACAGAGAAAAAGGTTTCATTTGATTCCTATATATGTGTGTGTGTGACATTTAATTATTCCTTTTTATTTGGGGTTTTTTGATGTTTTGTTTCAGGTGAAGTTTTGTCTTTTGTTCTTCAATTTTTGGATATTTACCTAATATACGATCTGATGAGTGATAAATATTGATTTTGTTGTTACCTGATATCGGATCTATATATGCTCAACAAGTAAACTCTTTTCTTTCCTATTTTTTTTGGTACGTATTTTTTACTCATTTGTTGCTCATTCAATACTCTTTTTGCTAATCAAGAATAGAAAAAAAGGTTCTCATATGTTTTCTATATATATATATATATATATATATATATATATATATATATATACACACATATGTGTGTGTGTGTGACATTTAATTGTTCCTTTTTATTGGGGATGTTTTTGATATTTTGTTTCAGGTTAAGTTTTATTTTTTGTTCTTCAATTTTTGGATTTTTACCTGATATACGATTTCGATAAATATTAGTTTTGTTGTTACCTGATATCCGATCTATATATGCTCAACAACTAAAATCTTCTCTTCCCTTTTTTGGCTAGGTTTTTTCACTAATTTGTTGCTATTCAATACTCTTTTTGCTAATCAAGAACACAGAAGAAGGTTCTCGTGTGTGTATGACATTTAATTGTGCCTTTTTATTTGTGGTGTTTTTGATGTTTTGTTTTAGGTGAAGTTTTGTTTTTTGTTCTTCATTTTTTGGATCTTTATATACGATTTAATGAGTGATAAATATTAGTATTGTGTTACCTGATATATATATATATATATATATATATATATAAGGACACACACACACAAAAAAAAACAATCAATCAACTATGACAATGCATATTTATATCTTATTCTAGATATTTTGAGGATTCCATGCTTTATATTATTAGTAAATTTCTGTAGGTTCTTGGTGATTATTGTTTCAAATGCTCCTTGTGTTGATTTGACAGTGTGAATAGTAATTCCGTCCAGATTATTTGGATATTGTTTTGAGTATTGTCCAATTAGCTTAGATATTTCTTACCTCATATTATTGTTTATTTATACAGGTTCTTAGTGGTTTATGATGCCCGACATCATTAGCAATCTTCCCCATAATGTAATCGACGTCATTCTGATACGTATGCCTTGCAAAGATGCTGTGAGGACAAGTGTTTTATCAAAGAAATGGAGGTATCACTGGTGTAGACGTACGGAGTTGACCCTTGATGAGTCTCTATGGAATAGAGAGGATTTAAACCCTACAGTTAGATTTAGGGAGATCATCAACCAGATCTTGACCCTTCATGAAGGGCCCATTACTAAGTTTACCCTCGACATCGTTCATCTAAAAAGGTCTCCTGAAATTGATAACTTCATATTATTCCTCAGGAATCACATTCAACATCTTGTTCTGCACCTTCCATTGGGAATTCAATACACAATGCCATCTACCCTTTTCACATGTTCGCAACTGAGGCATCTAAATCTTCATTTTTGTTCAATTTCTCATCCATCGGCCTTTGAAGGATTTGATAAGTTAATCAGCCTGGAACTATGTGGAGTCTCAACTTCTTCTGAATTGCTGGAAAGTTTGATATCTCATTGCCCCTTGCTTGAGAAATTGGAGATGTCTATTTTAGAAGATTTAGACATGATTGAAATTAATGCTCCTATGCTAAAAAATTTCTGTTTCTCAGGCGATATAAGTTCTATTTGCCTAAAGAATGTCCCTCGTTTGGTAGAAGCATCTCTGATAGGTGACATTGAGCAGACAGAGAGTCTTGATTTTGCAAAGATTTTCGAGTCATGTTCTGCTCTCGAGCAACTCAGCTTGAACTTCTTAAATTCGGAGGTAAATGTTTCTCCCTGTTTTTATTGTTATACACTTCAATGGATGGAATATCTTTTGGGCTGACTTAATCTTGAATTTATGTAAAAAAAAAATTAGTTCGTTGCTGAAGAAGGATATAGAGTACCAAGAAGAATTCCAGTGAATCTTAATAATGTCAGGAGATTTGACGTGCCTGACATTTTGCTTGTGGAATCATATAAACTATCGTATACCATATCCTTATTAAGAAGCTTCCCGAATCTTGAATATCTTGAACTGCAGGTTTGTAGTGCTTTGATATTTTTTTAATTTTATTTAGTGGTTCTTTGATGTACTTCTTTTATCTTCAATAATCTGATAGTTGTTTCTTTCTTAGGTTGTTGATGAAGATGATAGTGATACTGATGAAGATGAAGAATCTACTGAAGAATCCCTTCAACCTGAAACTTTGTCAGACCTGACATTTAATCACCTTGTGGAATTTCAGCTTGGAAGCTTTATAGGAGGTACATCCGAGATGGAGTTTATCAAGCATTTGTTAGCCAACTCCCCGGTGTTAGAGATAATGGTAATCAATCAACAGTTTCTAGATGAGAAGCCTCTCGACACAAGAGAAGAAATATTCACTGAGATCTCAAATTTTCCGCGTGCATCACCTAAAGCAGAAATCGTCTACAAAGATTTTAGTTGATCTTGATCTTTGTCTTAGAAGGATCAAATTGACAAACGAGAAAGAGACAATTATGTGGTATTATAACTCTCTATTTTACCTTTGCTATAATGTCTATTTCAGAACGTGAACATTGCTTGGATGGATGTTTTGATTATGTTGTCATTTCATTTAAGGATTTCTACATTTACTGTTTGTTCATGAATAAGTTATATATCCAGGAGTGTTTGTTTTCTTCGGTTTTGGGAGGGACTGAGAAACTGAATCAGTCTCAAAATTTACTTAATCAAACAAAAAATGATTTTGTTGATACACCCTTTCGTAGGAAAAAGTTTATCTGCACCGTGTGTTTTATATCAAATCAATAAATGTAGTAGAGTGAAGGAAGGTTTTATACACAAGCCGTTGTTCATAGGTGTAAATTTCGAGTAGCAAACTATTAAGAAAATAGTCTGACATTGTTGGGGGAGTTCAGAGCATTGGAATAGTACTCACGAGTTAATTTCTAGGATGATCGCTAAACTTTTTAGTATATTTTGTTATTTGTTAAAGTTATTTTTGTTTCTCTTTTGGGGCAAAGTTTAAACATCAAATCATATTCGATTCCTCATTTCCTAATAAAAGTATAAGATTCCGTGCATTCGTTCGGCTTTGCCTTTTTGTTGTGAGTATGAGGGCATGTAATACGAAGACAAACACCATATGAATTTAAAAACTCACGAAAAGAAGAGAGTTTGACGTATTTGGCAGCTCCATCGCATTGTAGTGATTTAATTTTTTGACTAAAAATTGAGTTAAAACATAAGAGTAGAAGTTTTTGAACATAAGGAATGCTTCTGATTTGCGTCAAATTGGAAACACCCATGTACATTTAGTAAAATCATCATGGAATAACATATAGTAACGAAAACCAGTAAATGAGGGAACCGAAGAGGTCCAAATATCACTCTAAAGCAATTTAAATGAAGACGTAGAAGAAGATATAGATTCCTTAAATGGTAGTTTTGTGTGCTTGCCAAGTTGACATGCATTACAAAGAAAATCAAAACGCTTCGCAAAAGAGCATTGCAAACTATTATTTCTAACTAGACTAGAAAGAACACCTATGCTAGGGTATCCTAGACGACGATGCCAGAGAGTTGGAGAAGCACGGGAAGCAGCAAAAGCATGATGAGCAGCAACAACAGGAGTTGATGGAGAGAAAGAGTAAAGGGGACCCGAACTATTGCACCTGAGAAGGATTCTCTTCGTCTGGAAGTCCTTAATGGAAAAACCAAAAGCATCAAAGTCAATTGAATATTTATTATCAGAAGTAAATTTACGAACAATTAATAAATTGCAAGAAAGAGTTGGAACAACTAAAAAAGATTTTAGAGAGAAAGTGGACGAATGAGTAGAGAATGTATTGTTACCGGTATATGAGATGGGGAGTTGAATATCATTACCTACCATAACACGATATGTGAATGATTAGGTGTAATGTGTGAAGAGGCTCCAGTGCCAACATACCAAGGAGTATGATCTGACGGATTATAAGAATGTTCAGAGGAGAAAGATTGAAGATCAGTAAAGAGTGCTTTAGAACCAAGTGATGGACAATCTCTTGCAGTATGAGTACGTTGAAAACATAATTGACATTGAAAAGGAGAATGTTCTACTGGATAACTAGGATAAAATGGAGAAGTGCTAGTGTGCGGAGCTGGACCTAGAATGGAAGAAAAATCAGATGGATCGCTTGAACGCTATAAAGCTCGTCTGGTTGCTCAAGGTTATAATCAGAAATATGGATTAGACTATGGTCAAACGTTTAGCCCTGTTGTGAAACCAGTCACCATTTAAATTGTTTTTGCTTTAGCGGAGTCTAAAGGTTGGGTAATTCATCAATTAGACGTCAAGAATGCCTGTTTACATGACACTCTCAATGAACTGGTATATATGAAACAACCTACTGGTTTTGTTCATCCGCAATTTCCACATCATGATTGCCGATTGAGCAAAGTCCTTTATGGATTAAAGCAAGTTCCACGAGCATGGTTTCATCGCGTCACCTCCTTTCTTGTCAAACATGGTTTTAAAAATAGTTTTTCTGATAATTCTCTCTTTATTTACAAATATGGTTCAAACATAATCATTCTTCTTCTATACGTGGATGATATTCTTATCACTTCATCTTCAAGTTCTTAATTGAAGTCTACAATCAAGACTCTAATATCCAAATTCTCCATGAGAGACCTCGGTCTAGTCAATTTTTTTCTTGGAATCTGTCTTTACATTCATGAACTTGTTAATCATGCAGGTCTTTTCTCCAAAATCTCTTATTGCTTCTGATACATCTCCTCCATTTTCTGATCCGCCATTATATCGTAGTCTTGTTGGTGGACTTCAATACTTAACTTTTACTCGTCTCGACATTGCGTTCTCTGTTAGTCAGGTTGCTCAGTTCATGCATTCTCCCTTGGACATTCATTTTACTGAAGTGAAACGTATTCTATGATACCTGCCTGGTTCCATAAATTATGATTTATTCGTTTCAGGCGGCTCAATTGGTTCATTAACATGTTATACTGATGCAGATTGAGCAGGTTGTCCTACCACCCGCAGGTCTAATTCAGCGTATTGCATCTTTCTTGGTAATAATTTTATTTCTTGGTCTTTTAAGAAGCAAAGTGTTGTATCGCGCTCGAGTGCTGAGGCAGAATATCGTTCTATTTCCCATGGTACTGCTGAGATATCTTAGTTGCTCTCTCTTCTTGGTGATCTCCATATTCAGCTATCCTCTCCTTCAATAATCTACTGTGATAACATCAGTAGTATATACTTAGGTCACAATCCTGTTCATCATGCTTGCACAAAACACATTGAAATGACACACTTTGTTCGTGAGAAGGTTGCTTATGGTGTTCTACAGGTTTGCTATGTGCCAAGTGCGGATCAACTTGCAGATTTACTGACGAAGTCTCTTCCCTATGCTCAATTTTCATTCTCGCTTGACAAGTTCAACATTTGTCGAGACCCAGCATCGCTTGAGCGGATACACTATATTTATTGGTAAAAAAAAGATTGCTACTTCAATCATATGATTTGTCAAGATTGCCAAATATCTAACACACTGTTTCCATACAAAATTAAAGAAGTTAATTAAACAAAGCAATTTATCAATAAGAAAAAAATTGACCAATTAATAAAAAATTAATAAGAACTATAAGATATGAAATACAAAGTCTGTTGGGCTAACATTTTCTATTCAATTTATAAAGAGAGAAATTGTGTACATGAAAGGTTGTAAATGAATGCGTTTAATTGTAGAAGCTAAAAAGTTTAACAATTAAAGTCATTAAGAAGTGGAAAATTAAATAATAAGTTGTAACGTCTAACCATGTATTTGGTCTAGCTTCTGTTTAGTTGTCATTATTGATTTAATTTTAAAAGATACTAAAAGAATTTTTAATTTAAAAAAATTAGTAAAATACAAAATGAGAAGAAAAACCTAAAATCATAAGCTCACATAAAAAAATCTAAAGGAATATATATGTCATATCTTATACTTTTAAACTAAACACTTGAACAATATGGTAAGAAAACTTCTCTTTCTTAATTTCAGATCAATTTGTTCTTCTCCTCAATTAGCTTTTTGACGACATGTATCTATATCATTATCTAGGAAGAAGAAAAGAAAATAGTACATAATAGAAAAGAAAAAAATATGATGATCTAGGAGGGGGGGGTGGGGGGCAATTTCCTGATATTTATAAGGATAATTTTTTCACCTATCAAAATTTATTAATGGAGCTAATTGAATTATAATACATTGATTTTATTTTGGTTTCAAAATTGAAACAGTCACCAAATTTGAAGAGTTTCCTACATTATTTTGTATTCTATTCTAATTGAATTTAACCTAATCAATTATAACTATGATGTCATAACTAAAAAATTTATATATGTAAGAGTACCAAGATCTTTCATATGAAAGAATCCTTAAACTGCTACTAGAGGCTAGTGATTAGTGAAGAATCATTTCTTGTGTAATGATGACATCTACATGCACCAAAAGAAGAATACAACCTGCAAATGTTTTTCAAAGAAACAAAGGTGAATCATATTTGCTCTGCTCAAAAGAGAGTTGAAGCAAAGTGGTCCGAAACTTGTCAAACCAAGCTCTTGGAGCTTGTCTTAATCTATATAAAGACCGCTTCAACTTGCATACATCTGATGTAGGTGATGAGAACAAATCAAGGGGGTTTCATATAAATATCTTCCTTGAGATCACCATGAAGAAAAACATTTTTGACATCCATGTGATGAAGAGGCCAATTTTGTTGTGATGCAACAATGGAAAGAATAATTCGCACTGTAGTTATTTTCGCTATAGGGGCAAAAGTCT
Source organism: Solanum chilense (assembly GCA_032847665.1). NCBI lineage: Eukaryota > Viridiplantae > Streptophyta > Magnoliopsida > Solanales > Solanaceae > Solanum > Solanum chilense. The sequence continues at coordinate 3,567,954 of CM064966.1, forward strand.
CCTCATAGTTTACACTATACTCTTGTTTGTTGATAAGGACTACCAATCGAGCTTTGTACTGATCAAGAGTTCCATCGAAGTGAAGTTTAATTGAATAAACCCATTTACATCCAATTGATCGGACATTTGGAGGACAAGGAACAATGTCCCATGTGTTATTTTCTTTAAGAGCCAAAAGTTCCTCCTCCATTTATTTTACCAACATTCAAGCTTGGAGGCTTGTGAGTAACCTGTTGGAATAGAGATGTTGGATAAAGTAGAATGAAAACCCATACCGTTTATGATCTTGAGACACTCTAGTAGACCTCGAAGAAATCTCAAATTTTTGTTGTGGAGCAGTCTTAGGTGGAGGATAGGTTTCGGGCTGAGGTAAAGTTGGTGGACGTCGTTCATACACAAATCCTTGTTTGAACCGCTTAGAAGAAAATGACAAATCCTCAAAAGAAGGAACAAGAGGATAAATGGAAAATGACTCAACATGAGTATGAAAGAAATATTGATTCTGAAAGAAAATAACATTTTTAGAAACACGAAATTTGTTATAACTTGGATCATACTAAATAAAAACCCATTTAATAGAATGGACTGAGAGTTTATTGCGTTGATAGGGAGGCATGTGCATAAAACAAACACAACCAAACGTATGAAAACTATGATAGCTGAGATGTTTATGAAAAATACCATAATATGGAAACTCAAGATTTAACACTTCAGATGGAAGTCTATTAATCAAATAGGCTGCAGTAGACAAAGATTCAACCCAATATTTTGATGGAACAAAAGACTCAATCAATAAAGTATGACTGACATCTACAAGATGGCGATTATTACGCTCAGCAACCGCATTTTTTGTGGCGTATATCGGCAAGAGCATTGTAATACAATTCCTTTCTCAAACAAGAAATTATTGAATTCATGAGACATATTCGCCACCAGAATCAGATCTTAGTATTTTGATGCACGTGGAAAATTGAGCCTCAATGTAAGCCAAAAAATTCTTGAATATGGAAAACACTTCAGATTTAGATCAAAGAAAATACACCCAAGTAAATCGACTATCATATATTATTATAAGTGGGAAGCTCTAAAAGTGAAAAGTTGAATTACCATTTTGACCTTATACTAAATTGAAATTTCATTAATTATTTAACATTTAATTAGTTAATTTAAATATTAAATTGTCTCATTTTAATAATAAAAATATTAATAACTTTTGCACTTCCTTAGATTAATTTCTAATTAAAATATCTAATTTAATAATATTTATCATTTATTATATATATGTATATTTAATTTAATTTCCATAATATCATATAATTAGCATAATAATAATAATAATAATAATAATAATAATAATAATAATAATAATAATAATAATATACTAAACGTGGAAGGAATATTAGAAAAAAATTATATTACATTTTGTCCCTATATCATATATTAATAAATTGCTAACTAAATATTAAATAGTAAATTTTAATTACTACAAGGGAGGATTACACATTAAGCAATTTCAAATTTATCAAATTCTTCCGGTTACAATTTATTTATGTTGATGGTTAATGAATATTAAATTGTTAGAAACAATTATTATCAAGAAGACAAAAGGACTTCTAATGATATTGTTCAATAAATTAAAGGTGAAGACTAAAGGTTACAAAATTAATTAGTTAACTCATAGGTCTCTTTTATTTTTTTCCTTTCATCTCCCTTCACCTAAAATTTTCCTATTTAAAGTCACCTAAAAATGAAAATTAACTTATAAATCTCATCTGATCTTCTGACTAAAGTATGTTAATATGTCAATTCTCTCTTATAATTTAAGATCCATATTCTCATTTTTGATATATCATCTCTTTCTTTCTTTTTTTTTTAATTTCCTTTCTGATCATAGTCATAGACTGCTGAAGAAAAGTTGTCATCAATCTTTATAGAATTGTTAAGGGCAATAACATTATTGTTGTATTCGGATCGAAGACATTATGATTAATTGATTGATTAATTGTAAAGAATGTTTAAAAGAAAATAATATTTCTTTATCACGTTATATGAATTATAACAAAATAATCAATGTTTGTACTATTTCATGTAAAGTGATTATAGCTATGACCATTTGTAAGTTATTTTCATAATTGTTTTAAATGTTCTTTTATAATGTTTCTCTTCTTATTCATTTTAAGTTAAATATGTTCTCTATTTATATAAAGAAGTTTATGTTTTAAATAATTAAATAGATGTTACTTATTTAGACTTTATATAATTATTGGTGTAGAACATGTACAATACTATATTTCTTATTTCCAAATCAAATTTAAAATTGTCTCAATGATATATTAGATATTTTATTATATGTCAAATTACATGTGTTTTAAATAGATAGTTTGAAATATTTGACAGATATGTTGACTGAATATGCATGCATTTATAATTACTTCATTATCTCATAAATTAGTATCTGTTTCATGTACTTCTTATCCCCCTCTTTTCTTACTTTTAAATACTCATTTGCAATTCAATATATGTATCGATTCGAAAGATTTACTAACATTAGCTTATGAATTACATGTATGTTTATTTTTTTATGTATATTTTATTTTTTAAGTTATGACATATAACAAATCCAATATATGTACCATTTACAAATTATTGATTGTAGTACAAAATTTATATTAAATAGTTTAAAATAAACGTGCAACGCACGTTCTGAAGACTAGTAGTCATCTATAAATGTCACAAAATACTTGAAATGAGCATAAAAAATAACTAGTGAATTTCCCAAACATCACTATGAATGACATCAAAACACTCTGCATCACGACTACCAAAATTAGGAAAAAGAAGAGTTCTACTTTTGCCTAATTTACAAGTAGAACAACCAAATGAAACATCTGAAAATTGATTTTTGTTTCCGAATAAACCAGATTGGACAAATGAGACAACATAACAATATTTGGATGTCCTAGACGTTTATGTCAAACCTCATTCTTAGTAGTGATAGAAGGAATATAAAAGTGTACAAGAAACAGTCTTCCAACTTTAGGCTCCTTCGCAATTATCTTCGACACCTGATCCTGCACAAGGTAACCATTATGAAAAAAATTCACATCACAATTGTTATCTACCAATTGGCCAACTGAAATAAAACTAGTAGAGAGCTTTGGTGATACAAAAATATTTCTTGAAAGTTTTAGTAATATCCCCAACCTTGATATTGGGTAAACTACTAGGTTTGGCAACCTGAATTTGTGTTGGACCATCATACTCCCGGAAGTTTTGAGTATATCAGTTAAGTTGGTCATATGATTGGAAGCGTCAGAATCAACAAACCAAAATTTAGATATTACCTCATTACCTTGTAGTCCCAAAGTTGAAAATGCTGACAAGGTCATTTGTTTTATCATTTTAGGCGTAAGAACTTGTCCTTCGGAAGACGAGTTATGTGTAGTTGAACCATTTATCCCAACTTGAAAATAATTTTGCGTACGACTTTGAGGACGTGTGGGACACTCTTCGATAATGTGTCCTTGTTGTTTACAATAATTACAGAACTTCTTACCACAATTGCTAGCAATATGACCATATTTCTTGAAACTCTAGCATTGAGTGCTGGTCATATCCATGCCCTTTACTTTCCCTTGAGTTGCGAATGCGACACTGAAAACATTTCCTTGATTAAAAACATTTTATGTGAAGACACACTTCTCTTCACGAAGCAATTCCCTAAAACATACATCCAACACCAGAGATGGATTACGGTTCATCAAGTTGAAGCGAACACTTTCAAAATTAGATAGTAGTTTTATCAAAATTGATCTGCTTTCTTTGTTCACAAACTCCTTGAATGATGGAGAGATTCAGAAAGTATTTTAGCATAAAAGATATCGGTAAATTCATCCCATAAGTTCTGAAATCCAGAGAAAGAATCTAAAACTGAGATACCTCCTTGGGAAACATAGCAATTATACTCTAACTGAAAGCTCCTTACGCTGTAGTCTTGTTTATAAACCTTTAGTAAATAATCCCACATGGCCTTTGTTGTCTTGTATGGCCTAAGATTTAGGACTTACTGTTGACTTAAAAAACAGTAAGCAGAACCAAAATATTCAAAAAAAAAAAATTTTTGAAAGAATCCACAGATGAAAGACACTAAGAAATCAAAGCATTGAAAACAGTTTTGCTGAATCAGTTCTCTCAAAGAGCCCATCTATTAAATAGAAAGAATTCTTATTTACATGCCTAAAAATCTGCTATATGTCCCTTAATATCTGCTATATTTCTAATTGTAATATCTCTGAAATATGCTACATTAATCTATTTTATCTCCTATCATCATTATTTCCAGCCTGGAATTGTTGCCCGAAAATCTAGTAACTCTCTTCTTCCTTATAAAATCTAGTACGGCAAATGTTTCTTCTTTCGGAGCTAGTGTGCAGGAATTTAATTTTCCTATCTCAACAATACATCCTTCCCTACGGAACAAGTCTGCAAATGTGCTTTGTGTTAGTCTTGGTATTACTTTACGAGGGTTTAACTCCTCAGTACTGCAGTCAAAGTCAGAACCTGTAGAAGAAGCTAATGCTGGAACTGCAGTTCATCCATATGGAACAATTGAGGCTAGTCTGCAGTCTTTTGAGCAAGAACCGATGAAATGTGAATCTTTCATGAGATCAGATGTGATTGCGCCCCAATCAGTTGGAAGGGTTTTGCAGCTTCAGGATAGTTCAGGTCTTTCTGTGAGTGGAGGGGACTTGGATAAGGTGGAGGCATATGTTTCCGCGAGTATGAATATTGAAGATCAGAAGGTATACAAAAAGACACAAGACACACATAATGTCCAAGTGTGGGGGTGTCTAGTCAAAGTCCAAGTTCCTATTCCCAAAAAGATCAAAATAGGACCTAAGACCGTGGACTATAGAATTAAACTTGAGTAGTCTAGTGAAGGGTCTAAAATACCTTGGAAAGAACCAAAGGATAATTTACTGAATAAAGAAATACAGAGGTGTAGTAAATATCAAAGGACATCTACTTCATTCGCATATGATTTTGTAACATTTCCTATGTCGTTTCTGGGGACATCCTTTTGGAAATTGTATCATTTTGATACGTAGATTTTACATGAGTTATTAGTTGTGAAGATATCATGTAATCTTTGAAGAGAATATATAAAAAAAATTCCTCCGTTCTCACTTTTTTACTGAAGCAGATTGTTGATTTATCTAGATTAAGCATTTTCGAAGAGCTTTGATTATATTTCCTTAAAATATTGACAACACAATCTGCATTTTAATAGTTAATTAAACATACTATAAAGGAGTTCTCAACAAAAAAATAAATGAATTACGCATAGCGGCCATATCTATTCAACTTTAGCCCTTGGATTTCATTCAATTGTTGATTTAATATAGATTTCTACACCTCTTACCATAAACTAAATAATCATTTTAATCTTCAATGATAAATTTGGTAAGTATATTTTAAGATTCTTTACAAACCCTAACTAGGATTTATGTATAAGAAGAATTATCTTACATTATACTAAAAACCAAAAGGAAATATCAAACAGAACTCAGAAAACCCAAAAGGAAAAATCAAAATCAAATTTAGCAAGTAAAGTCTTTTCTCTCCTTTTTTTTCACTCATTTTTTGTTCATTCAATACTTTTTTTACTGTTTAAGAACAGGGAAAAGGTTTTCATTTGACAGGTGTACATTTTCTGTTAGTGCACTGCAGTGCATTTAACCAACTGTTTAACATCCTCCCTCAAGCTAGGAGTATGAAAGATATTCTTCAATCCTAGCTTGGAAACAAGATAAGAGTGTTGATTGCTTGTGAGTCCTTTGGTAAGTAGATCTGCTGGCTGCTCTGTTGTGTTCAGATACACTGGTTGAACTAGTCCAAGTTGCATCTTTTCTCGGATAAAATGACAATCAATGTCAATATGTTTGGTACGTTCGTGAAAAACTGGATTGGCAGCAATTTGAATGGCAGATTTGCTGTCGCAATGTATAGGAACTGGTAACTGTAAATTGATCCCCAATTCCTTGTATAGACCAACTAGCCATACAATTTCAGCTACTGTTGAGGCTAGGCTTCTATATTCAGCTTCTGCTGAGCTGCGTGAGATAGTATTTTGCTTCTTCGACTTCCATGAAATCAAAGAGTTTCCATAAGTAACTAGATATCCAGTAATAGACTTTCTAGTGTTGGCGCAAGAGGCCCAATCAGCATCACAATAGGCTGTCATTTGATTGGTGCCAGAAGAGGACATGAGAATTCCCAAGCCTGGAGATTGTTTAACATATTTAATCACTCTGATTGCAGCCTCCATATGAGATGTCTTTGGTTCATGCATATATTGACTGAGATTTTGTACAGCAAAGGCTATGTCAGGCCTAGTTATGGTCAAGTATAAAAGTCTGCCTACTAACTTTTGATATATACTAGGATCCTTCAACAACTTGTCAGTCTTGGATTCTTGAGGAAAATACAGATCAAATTCAGCACTGGTAAGCTTCTGATTTAGCTCAATAGGTGCTCTAATAGGCTTTGATCCTGATAATCCCATATCTGAAATCAACTCAAGACAATATTTTCTCTGGTGCATGATAATTCCATCCTTATTCCTAGCAAATTCAATGCCTAAGAAATACCTTAAGTCACCCAAATCTTTGATCTTGAAAGTATCTTTGAGCATTGTTTTTGTCTCCAAAATTAGTTGGTGATCATTCCCTGTGATAAGCAGGTCATCAACATAGACCAATACAATAACCAAACTAGATCCTCGCTGCTTAGTGAATAATGAATAATCAAAACGACTCTGATTGAAACCAAAATCAGTCAAAGCTTTAGTTAATTTTATGTTCCATTGTCTACTAGCTTGCTTGAGTCCATATAGAGATTTTATCAGCTTGCAAACCTTCCCTTTCCCGCTTTGATGACTGAACCCCAGTGGCATTTCCATGTACACTTCTTCATCCAAATCACCTTGAAGAAATGCATTAAAAACATCCATTTGATGTAGTCCCCAACCTTGTGCAGCAGCCAAAGATATCACTACTCTGACTGTTACCATCTTCACTACTGGGGAGAAAGTTTCTTGATAATCTAATCCTTCTCTCTGATTGTATCCTTTGGCAACTAGGCGAGCTTTAAATCTTTCTACTTCTCCATTGGCATTGTACTTAATTTTGTATACCCACTTACATCCTATGGCTTTTTTATCCACAGGCAGCTGTACAATTTTCCATGTATGATTCTCTTCTAGGGCCTGAATTTCACTTTGCATAGCTTCAATCCATCTGTTATCTTTCACTGCTTCATGATATGTTTTAGGCTCTTGCTCTTGTGAGAATTTTGTCAAATAACTCTTATAAGGAACTGAAATGCTATTGTAATCCACAACATCACCAATAGAGTATAAACAGTTTCTAGCTGCTTTCCCAGGTAAAACATAATCTGCTTGCCAAATAGGAGGCCTGACAGTTCTATGTGACTTTCTTAATATAACCTGGTCATGTACATCTGTGACATGTTCCTCCTCCACATGTTCTTCCTCAAGCATACATGAAGGTGGAGATGAAGTTACCTCACTTTGACTTGGTTCACCATTAGAATGCTCAATAATAGCAGTGGTTGGTGTTTCACATTCACCATTCATTTCAGTACCTCCAAGATCAAGAAAGTGCATGCCTCCTTCAGTGTCAATATTGTGTGCTTGAAATGGAAATAATTGTTCATGAAAAACAACATCTCGACTAACAAATATAGTCTTAGACTTCATGTCATATAATTTGTATCCCTTTTGAGTGGCTGCATATCCAAGTAAAACAGCCTCCCTTGCCCTGGGTGCAAATTTATCTCCCTTTAAAAAATTTGTAGCAAAACAAAGACATCCCACTACTCTAATATGAGACAGAGAAGGTTGCTTATTATAAAGTAGCTCATAAGGTGTCTTGTTGCCTATTGTAGTAAGAGGAATTCTATTAATGATATACACTGCAGCCTCCACACATTCCCCCCAGAACTTGTCAGGAAGATTACTTTGTATTTTGATTGCTCTAGCAGTCTCCAAAACATGCCTGTGTTTTCTTTCTACAACACCATTTTGTTGTGGTGTATGAGGACAAGAACTTTGGTGTAATATTCCATTTGATGTAAACAATTCACTACAATTTGTATTAAAGAATTCACCTCCATTATCAGATCTAAACACCTTCACAATGTTGCCAAACTGTGTTTTTATCATTGATATGAATTGTTTCAGAACTACAATCACATCAGACTTTAGAGCAAGTAAGAAAACCCATGTCCACCTAGAATGATCATCAACTAGAGTGAGGAAATACCTCTTCCCATTGTGAGTAGGCAACTTGTAGGGGCCCCAAACATCCATGTGAACCAAGTCAAAATTAGCATCTGCTTTACTATTGCTAATGGGAAAAGGAATTCTAGTTTGTCTAGCCTGTGGACAAATACTACACTGTTTCAAAGAAAGACTACTACAATTATTGAAGACCTTTATTCTTCTAAGTACTCCCATAGGAATGTGTCCCAATCTCATATGCCAAAGAGCAGGATCAATGGTTTTCTCAACAGCAGACATTGTCCTGATTATATTCACATTCCCTTGTTGTATTCCTTGCGGTTTTAGCACATAAAGACCATCCTCTATATCACCAATCCCCTTCACCTTCCCAGACGAGAGGTCCTGAAATACGCAGCATGTGGGAAAAAAAGAAACACAACAGTTTAATTCTTTTGTCAATTTTGAAACTGACAATAGATTAAACTTGAATGCCGGGATACATAACACATCACTAATTACTTCACCTTCATTTAAGTGAACACTTCCAATATGAGAAATGGAAGCTGATTCACCTGTTGGTAGCTGTACTTTTCCTGCATTTCTCACAATAATCTCATCATGTAAGTGCTGTTTACTTCTTATCATATGATCTGTACACCCTGAATCTACTACCCAGTTCATGAGTTTCGTAGGATTACCTGCCATATGAGCACTCCTATGTGGTTGGTTTGTAGTATTCATGTTTAATACATTTAACATCTGCGTCATTTGTTCTGGTGTGGCCTTTTTCATCAACTGCATAAGCTGATCTTGTGTAACTATTTGATCATCACACACTTTCCCTCCTATAGCAGCATTAACCTTTTTCTTTGACTTGAAATCTGCAGGATACCCAATCAGTTGATAACAATTGCTCTTAACATGCCCTGTCGCCTGACAATGATCACATTTCATCAATTTGAAGCATCCATCCCTTGTATGACCTTTCATGTTACAGAAATCACAATAGAGATTATTATATCCTTTCTTTTGAAACTGTTTGAATCCAGTTTGTCTTAAAGTAGACAAAGCTGTTGATTCTATTCCATCATGTACAACTTCTGCAATTCCCTTTTGACTTTCATCTTGGATGACCATTGCGTATGCTTGGTTTACATTAGGCAAATTATTCATCATTAAGATCTGTCCCCTTGCCTGTGAGTAGCTTTCGTTTAGACCCATCAAAAATTGCAAAAGACGCTGATATTGCATTTGTTCAACAAACTCCTTGGATTTGTGACAGTCACACCCTGGGGGAGGCAGAATTGAGTCATATTCATCCCATAGACTCTTTAGTTTTGTGTAATAAGAAGAAACTGTGGATATTCCCTGTGTTAATGTGAAAATTCCTCTGTGAAGTTGATAGAGTCTCGATCCATTCACTTTATCGAAACGTTCCTTCAAATCAAACCAAACCTTGTGTGCACTTGATGCGTATAAGATTCCACTAAGCAGATCCTTGCTCACATTGCATGTAAGCCATGAAATTACAATCGCATTACATCGATCCCAAATCTTCTTCAAATCCCCTTCATAATCACTCCTGGAAACTGATCCATCCACGAAACCCAATTTGTTTCTTCCTAATAATGCTATCTCCATCGCTCGACTCCACAAAGTGTAGTTTTCCATGCCGAGCAATTGAATCCCAACAGATAATGCTCCAGGAACATCAGAAGAGCTCAAGTAGAGCGGGTGATTGTGATCTATAATCATCGAACCTCCCCTCGATACAACTCCTCCAGTTCTTCCATGTGTTTCATCCGTCGATCCATCCTCGATCGCCATTGAAGAATCTCTCGATCTATGTTCAAAAAATCCCAAAATAAAATTCTAGATCTGCTCCAAACCGCTTTGATACCATGTAAACTTCAGTGAATTCCAACTAATTTCAGCTGGTTAATGGAGAAGAATGCTAAGAAGAACTGATTGAAGAAGAAGAGAAGAGAAAGTTCTGTATTGAATCACATGAACAATGAATATGAAAACTCAACTGTTTACATCTACAAAACACTACTTATAGAATTACAAATTGAAGTAGTTAATTTAACCGACTCTGACAGGTGTACATTTTCTGTTAGTGCACTGCAGTGCATTTAACCAACTGTTTAACATATATCTGTGTGCCATTTAATTGTTCCTTTCTATTTGGGGTGTTTTTGATACTTTGTTTCAGGTGAAGTTTTTTTTATTATTCTTCACTTTATGGATTTTTACCTGATATACGATTTGATGAGTGATAAATATTGGTTTTGTTGTTATCTGATATCAGATCTTATATATGTTCAACAAGTAAACTCTTTTCTTCCCTTTTTTGTCTAGGGTTTTTCACTCATTTGTTGCTCATTCAATTCTCTTTTTGCTAATCATGAACAAAGAAAAAGGTTTCATTTGATTCCTATATATATGTGTGTGTGTGACATTTAATTATTCCTTTTTATTTGGGGTTTTTTGATGTTTTGTTCAGGTGAAGTTTTGTCTTTTGTTCTTCAATTTTTGGATCTTTACCTAATATACGATCTGATGAGTGATAAATATTGATTTTGTTGTTACCTGATATCGGATCTATATATGTTCAACAAGTAAACTCTTTTCCTTCCTATTTTTTTTGGTAGGTTTTTTTTACTCATTTGTTGCTCATTCAATACTCTTTTTGCTAATCAAGAATAGAAAAATATGTGTGTGTGTGTGTGTGTGTGTGACATTTAATTGTTCCTTTTTATTGTTGTTACCTGATATCGGATCTATATATGCTCAACAAGTAAACTCTTCTCTTCCCTTTTTTTGCTAGGTTTTTTCACTAATTTGTTGCTATTCAATACTCTTTTTGCTAATCAAGAACATAGAAGAAGGTTCTCGTGTGTGTATGACATTTAATTGTGCCTTTTTATTTGTGGTGTTTTTGATGTTTTGTTTTAGGTGAAGTTTTATTTTTTGTTCTTTATTTTTTGGATCTTTATATACGATTTAATGAGTGATAAATATTAGTATTGTGTTACCTGATATATATATATATATATATATATATATATATATATATATAAGGACAGACACACAAAAAAAAAAAAATCAATCAACTATGACAATGCATATTTATATCTTATCTAGATATTTTGAGGATTCCATGCTTTATATTATTATTAAATTTCTGTAGGTTCTTGGTGATTATTGTTTCAAATGCTCCTTGTGTTGATTTGCCAGTGTGAATAGTAATTCCGTCCAGATTATTTGGATATTGTTTTGAGTATTGTCCAATTAGCTTAGAGATTTCTTACCTCATATTATTGTTTATTTATACAGGTTCTTAGTGGTTTATGATGCCCGACATCATTAGCAATCTTCCCCATAATGTAATCGACGTCATTCTGATACGTATGCCTTGCAAAGATGCTGTGAGGACAAGTGTTTTATCAAAGAAATGGAGGTATCACTGGTGTAGACGTACGGAGTTGACCCTTGATGAGTCTCTATGGAATAGAGAGGATTTAAACCCTACAGTTAGATTTAGGGAGATCATCAACCAGATCTTGACCCTTCAAGAAGGGCCCATTACTAAGTTTACCCTCGACATCGTTCATCTAAAAAGGTCTCCTGAAATCGACAACTTCATATTATTCCTTAGGAATCACATTCAACATCTTGTTCTGCACCTTCCCTTGGGAATTCAATACACAGTGCCATCTACCCTTTTCACATGTTCGCAACTGAGGCATCTAAATCTTCATTTTTGTTCAATTTCTCATCCATCGGCCTTTGAAGGATTTGATAAGTTAATCAGCCTGGAACTATGTGGAGTCTCAACTTCTTCTGAATTGCTGGAAAGTTTGATATCTCATTGCCCCTTGCTTGAGAAATTGGAGATGTCTATTTTAGAAGATTTAGACATGATTGAAATTAATGCTCCTATGCTAAAAATTTTCAGTTTCTCAGGCGATATAAGTTCTATTTGCCTAAAGAATGTCCCTCGTCTGGTAGAAGCATCTCTGATAGGTGACATTGAGCAGACAGAGAGTCTTGATTTTGCAAAGATTTTCGAGTCATGTTCTGCTCTCGAGCAACTCAGCTTGAACTTCTTAAATTCGGAGGTAAATGTTTCTCCCTGTTTTTATTGTTATACACTTCAATGGATGGAATATCTTTTGGGCTGACTTAATCTTGAATTTATGTAAAAAAAAATTTAGTTCGTTGCTGAAGAAGGATATAGAGTACCAAGAAGAATTCCAGTGAATCTTAATAATGTCAGGAGATTTGACGTGCCTGACATTTTGCTTGTGGAATCATATAAACTATCGTATACCATATCCTTATTAAGAAGCTTCCCGAATCTTGAATATCTTGAACTGCAGGTTTGTAGTGCTTTGATATTTTTTTAATTTTATTTAGTGGTTCTTTGATGTACTTTTTTTATCTTCAATAATCTGATAGTTGTTTTCTTTCTTAGGTTGTTGATGAAGATGATAGTGATACTGATGAAGATGAAGAATCTCTTCAACCTGAAACTTTGTCAGACCTGACATTTAATCACCTTGTGGAATTTCAGCTTGGAAGCTTTATAGGAGGTACATCCGAGATGCAGTTTATCAAGCATTTGTTAGCCAACTCCCCGGTGTTAGAGATAATGGTAATCAATCAACAATTTCTAGATGAGAAGCCTCTCGACACAAGAGAAGAAATATTCACTGAGATCTCAAATTTTCCGCGTGCATCACCTAAAGCAGAAATCGTCTACAAAGATTTTAGTTGATCTTGATCTTTGTCTTAGAAGAAGCAAATTGACTAACGAGAAAGAGACAATTATGTGGTATTATAACTCTCTATTTTACCTTTGCTATAACGTCTATTTCAGAACGTGAACATTGCTTGGATGGATGTTTTGATTATGTTGTCATTTCATTTAAGGATTTCTACATTTACTGTTTGTTCATGAATAAGTTATATATCCAAGAGTGTTTGTTTTCTTCAGTTTTTGGAGGGACTGAATCAGTCTCCATATTTACTTAATCAAACAAAAATGATGTTGTTTATACACCCTTTCGTAGGAAAAACTTTACCTGCACCGTGTGTTTTATATCAAATCAATAAATGTAGTAGAATAAGGGAAGGTTTTATGCACAAGCCTTTGTTCGTAGGTGTAAATTTTTTGTAGCAAACTATTAAGCAAATAGTCTGATATTGTTGGGGGATTTTAGAGCATCGGAATAGTACTCATGAGTTAATTTCTTGGATGATCGCTAAACTTTTTAGTATATTTTTTTATTTGTTAAAGTTATTTTTGTTTCTCTTTTGGGGCAAAATTTAAAAATCAAATCATATTCGATTCTTCATTTTCTAATAAAGTATAAGAATTATCTATTTGAGATATGATAATTAATTGGAGGACAACACAATAATTTTTAAAATATTTGGTGTTTCAAAAGGATTTTTCAAAAAACTAATTCATTCTTCTAATTATCATGCAGTTTCTGTTTACATAATACTAATAATAATCAGATACTATAGTTTCAAATTCATTCCATTGTCTTTTCCTCTTTATCCATCATCTTTTTTTGTTACACATATTCTTAAAATGGTTATTAATAAACTATATATATATATATATATATATATATATATATATATATATATATATATATATATATATATATATATATATATATATATATATATATATATATATATATATATATATATATATATATATATATATATATATATATACACACACACACTAGTCTCTCGACACATGTGTTACATGTGAATCCCATGCTAGTTAGTTCAATATCTTAAAATTATATAACTAATGTGGTAATATGTTTGTGATGAGTAGAACTAAAATTGAACTGATGAAATATACAAAACACAATGGATTGTTTGAACACCTAAATTTAGTTATGTAAATCAATTAGCATACAGAACATTCAACTTCATTTTCTAATTTCTTTTACATTTTAGCAACATTGTCTACATGCCTATTTGATTTCTTTGATAGCCTCAACTATATTAAAAAGATTTATCAAATGAAAGTAATATTATCGAAGTAGTATAGGTATGTGATCAATATATGTTTTTCTTTGAATGATCATTATCAATTTCATGATGTAAAGCTACAAAAAAGTAAAGTTATTTGTAATAGATATATTTAAAATATAATATATATAGGTTGTAGACTACTGAATGTGAATATAATCGAACACATCTATAAAGGTATTCTAAAATTGAAATTTTCTTGTACTTGTAATATGTGAATTAAAAAATAAAAATAAATTACAAATAAACCTTAAATGGAAGTATAATTAACCAAACAATTTATCTTTTTCAACACGTCGCATTAGTACCAATTTATACTCTATCAATAGTTATTTCTCCAAACTCAACAGACAATTTAAGAAAATTATAAAAATATTGAACCAAGTATTAAGAGAATGATTTCTATAATCTGGCCATGTACAAAATTACACTAACTACTTATTTTTTAAGTCTAGCAGGGTGTTCTTATAATCAAAGGTTCTGATACCATCATCTCGCTATCGAAAAAGAAAAGCATATCAAAGAAATCATAAGAGTTTTCAGAATGTTCATCTATGTAAATTCATTTGATAAGATATGACATATAACATGATCAATCATTGTGTGTACCGAACCAAATAGTTTGATAATGTCATTTTTCTTTGTACCTACAAAATTAGAATGTGCAAAGATGAAACAAAAAGAAAAGAAAGAATACATAATTATTGGAGTATCTCCAATGTACATATGAAATTAGAAAGATGGTAGATTAGATTTTTGAATGATTAACATAGAATACACACAATATATTATAGTAAATGAGACTCTTTGTTTCCCTCGTCTGTTATGCCTTTTCAGTTGCATCATTTAAATATATCTTCATTATTATATGATAGAATTACTGAAGGCTGAAACTAAATAATTATACATTGTAATTAAGATATTACTAATCAAAAGTTTTATATTTAATATTAAAAAATAACTCCAAGAAATTGAACAAATTACAAGAAAATAAATTTCTCATTAAAATAATCTTCTCACCTATTAGAGCATCAAAATAAGAATTAAGGAGACATAAATCAACACATGTAAACAAATTAACAATTAATTAATTTATAAATAGGGCTAAGAGATAAACTTTTAAAAAAATTTAAACTATTTTTAAAAAAAAAATAATAGGAAAACGTGTCTTTAAGATAATTAAACTTTATTATATACTTTATATACTAATATTTTACTAATAACCAATTAGATGATTTTTATAATTTCAATGTAAGGGTAGGAGTAAGACTTTTCAAATTTAAAAATTAAAAGTAATTAAGTTAGGATTATAAAATAATTAGCAATTTATTTACTAATATTTAATTACTTTGATTATGATTTAGTATAGGGGCAAAATGATAATTCAACTTTGCCTAACTTTCTTTCCACTTATAATAATATATGATATGATATGATATGATATGATAATATGATGATATATGTTCAATCAATCAATCAACTATGCAAGACAAAGCATATGTAGGGATCGCAACTAGTACAGACTTAAGCACAACCTCATTTCTCACACTACTGGAAAATTTTGGCCTTCCATCATTTTATTTTTGTCTTGACTCTCTCCTTTATAAACTCTAGCTTCTTTTCTTGAAACGTCCCACAAACGCCGGTGAACACAAATACATAGCCATATCATTTGTTTATCCTTGTCCAAGCAATAACGGTTTCTCAACTTTCTCCTCCGCTCTCACTTTTAAACTGAAGCAGATTGTTGATTTATCTAGATTAAGTATTTGCTAAGAGATTTGGTTAAATTTCCTTAAAATATCGGGCTACACAACCTGCACTTTGATCGTTAACTGAACATAATTTAAAGGAGTTATCGACAAAAAATAAATGATTTACGCTTAGCCCATATCTATTCAACTTTAGCCCTTGGATTCCATTCAATACAGATTGCTACACCTCTTACCATAAACTAAATAATCATTTTAATGCTCAATGATAAATTTGGTAAGTATATTTTAAGATTCTCTACAAATCCTAACTACGATTTATTTTTAAGAAGAATTATCTTACATTATACTAAAAACCAAAAGGAAAAATCAAAAAAGAATTTAGAAAAACCCTAACTAGCAAGTAAAGTCCTTTCTCCACCTTTTTCGCTTATTTTTTGCTCATTCAATACTCTTTTTACTATTTAAGAACCGAGAAAAAGATTTTCATTTGATACCTATATATATGTATATATTTGTGTTCCATTTAATTGTTTCTTTTTATTTGGGGTGTTTTTGATATTTTGTTTCAGGTGAAGTTCTATTTTTTGTTCTTCAATTTTTGGATTTTTACCTGATATACGATTTGAAGAGTGATAAATCTTGGTTTTATTGTTACCTGATATCGGATCTATATATGTTCAATCAATCAATTATGCCTCAATCCGAGCCTAGTTGAATTTACTCATTTGCTATTGATTGTACTGAATTGTTAGATAAAATATTTGTTTTATTTCTTTCATGTCTTTTATTGCGAGTATGAATGTTTTGTTTCTCTTCTTGCGTATTATATTTGATAGTTTCACATTTCTGGTTGTAGGGTGGTGGTACTAGAGGAATGTTATCTTATGTTTGATTTGTGTTCTACGACTTAGTTGTGCTTTAATTGATTTCGAGATGCAAAGAAAGACTTTAACTTTAGCTGATTCTTGAATCATGCCAGTTTCCAGGAACAAAGAGGTCTCAATCTAATATCTTTGAAAAACGATCTAACTGTGTAATACTTCCTTAGTTTTTTTTTAATAGTACTCTATTTCATCATGTATTTGCATCCTGGAGTTGTTGTTCGGAAGTCTAGTATTTCTTCGTCTCTTCTTCCTTATAAGAAGAGGTCTCTTTGCTCTATCATGTGAAAAATGATAAAGTTGATTTTTGGAATATCATAGATTTTTTTCTAGTATATTTTCTAGAATGGTCTAGTGTAGTACTTAGAATAACTACCTTGAAGATAGATCTAGATATTCTAGAGAAAGTGCTAGAAGACAAGTTCACTAGAACTTTCTTGTAGATATTCTAGAAGAGATATTTTTGTAGTAAATGATAGAATAGTTTAGAGCTTGTAGTATCTAGGACAATCCATAGGTTAGTATAAATATGGGATGATATTGTACATTTGTAATCAACCTAAGCAAACCAAGAATAACCTAATAAACGAGTATTCTTCTTAAATAAGTTCTCATTTCTAGCTTTCTCTTTTTTAGTTGAATCTTTCGATCTTAGTTAACGATCTTGGACTAGCAGAATTCTTCTCGAATTATACTTTTCTTCTGTTATTCTCTACATGGCATGAGAGCCATAATTATACGTTGGCTTTTGGGTATTATTTCAATATCGGATTAGAGGTAGATTCAACTGGTTTGACTATATGAATTTTAGCGGCCGTGTTAATGGACCTGGGATGGAGTTGTTGAAGGCTTCTCGAATTATAATTTTCTTCTGCTATTCTCTACATATCCTTCAAGAAATGTTGATTCTGGAGTCATGCCAGTTTCAGGGAACGAAGAGGTCTCAATCTGATCTCTTATTTGCGGTTGAAATTGGTCGTACTGTGTAATACTTGCTTTGTAATTTAATTTTACTCTATTTTGATCATGTTATTGCAGCATGGAGTTGTTGCCCGGCAGTCTAGTAACTTGTCATCTCTTCTTCCTTATAAGAAGAGTTGTATCTTCGTGCATCTATCACTCATGAAGAAGGAAATATGGCGAGAGGCATGGAGGACCCAGGCAAAGGAGAAATGTCAAAGCAAGAAGGTGGTAATTGTAGACGGAGGCATGAAGAATAAATTGATGGCTCTGAAGATTGAAGAATAGAAGATTTTGAGTTGATAGCTCACTGAACCTGTAATATTAGCAATTGCCATGGGAAACTTGTTCGCCAGATTTCTGAGTCCATTTATACTTGGATGAATGATAATTGTCAAAGAGACAGAACGCGACTTAGACACAAAATGCATTTATACCTGTGTTTGCTAAATAATGCTGCCTGAATTTATCTGTGCTGGTTTGAAAATAACTTCCTTGGCATGAATGTGCATGCTGGCTTTGTGTATTGTTTTAAGGCCTTAAACGCAGCTTTTAGCCATCCTTAGCATACTTGGGATGGAGTAGAGAGACCATTAACACTACATTGGAAGGTTGCGGGACTACATCTGATAGTGTTTATGCAGACCATACCCTTATTTGAATTTTTAAGATTAAGGGACTATAGATGATAACCGGGGCAAACAATCACCAAATTACAAAAAACAAAGCGAAACAAACAGTAGCAGAATTACAACATAACAGCATTGAAAGAATTAGAAACAAAAAAAAAAAGGAAATTGTTGTGGTTACCGGCACATGCTTGAATTTGTACACAATTTCGTAGTTCTAATTTTTTGTATCTATCATCATCTGTTTCGGCTACTGTACTATTTAGTTGATGTTAGTAATTCTTTTTATAGGCTTTACAATGCTTCTCTTATAAGTTGTTATGTTTTCGCTACTCTTTTCTTCTTCTTTATACCTGAAATTGCTGCACCTGAGCTATGATTCTTTAAAAAACAACCTTTCTATCTACACGAGGATACCTGATAATTAGTGGAGTTCATCTAACTAACTTTGAGATCAGATTGTCTCTTTTAACTTCTTAATTTGATAACGAGCCCATTGTGATCCTACAACCCTTTTCGTAAACAAACTCATATTTACGGAATTTTATTAAAAAATAATCCTAAAATCAACTTTTTAATTACAAAAATATCACGTGAGCCTTATTTCTTAGTTGAAAAATAGAATGAACTTATAAAAATATATAATCTAAATAGAACGGCACTCAATGAAACTTTACCTAACAAATTTTTTTGAAACTATAAGTAAAATATTGTTGCAATTTCTTTGTGATTGACTGATCATGACGACTAGACTTCATTGCATTGAAGATAAATAATCAGTCAAAAAGCAATAATGTATACCGTAATAGAAGTATGTTGTAGCTTCATGGGCTTGTACTTTTAGCAGTCCATCATGTACCTATTATAATGGAGATTTGGAGTCTTTGAAGGAATTTTTATTTCCTTCTATTAAATTAGGATGAGAAGTTAATACTAAGCAAATTGATTCTTTTGCTATCACTTTCTATCTGTTCAAAAAATGGCGCATATGGAGTCTTTGTATATTAAACTTAAAAAAGAAACAGACAATATAATTTTTATTTTATTTTTAAAATACCTATAATAATTTTATTATCTCTAAAAGATGATTTCGGGGCCTATAGCAAGTGCCTTATTTTGTAAGTCATAGAGCCAACCCTGTCTATGAGAACTAATCATGAATTTTTTCATAGGTTCACTAAATATGTTTAGAAAGTATAGTGTCACGAGCCGAGCCTACATCCTGGATGTGATTGGCACTCGAGAACTATTGCTAGTCCTCAAGCGAATCCTCTTGTTGGTTGACTACAAGCGAAAGACTAATTCAAGCATACACAAACATCAAACTGAAAAAATGTTTAACAACAGTTTACTGATTCTCACAACTCTTTTAATATATATATTGAGAATAAAACATAAATTTTAAATAAAACATCTGAAATCGAAAGACTCTACAAAATTGTCTATCTATAGAGCCTCTATAAAGATGAATGTCGAGACAAGACACGACACTTTAAAAACCTACTACTAACAACTCATAAAAGATAGAGTCATCCGGAAGAGAGGAGGCCTCACTCAAAAGCTAACAAACATATAAAGTGATCTCAATGAAACTCCAGTTGAAGATCCTAAATACCTGAATCTGCATCATAAAAGATGCAAGTCAAATGATATCAATACATTGAATGTATGAGTATATAAAAATAACATAGTTGGATAACAAATAACTAAACTGAAAGGATTGCAATATATAAAAATACATACCCAAATGAATGTAAAGAAATAAGGGAGTGAAAACATTTAAAAATTATAAATACTTACTCATATCTGAACACAACATATTAAGTGATATGATAAAAAAAAATACGCCACTTTAACTCTATTTGGAGATTTTCTAACCTGACACTAGCATATTCAAGAGATATTCTAATAGCAATCGCTTCAACAATCATGATTATTTCAACATATTGCTAGAGTATATCATAAACTAAATAATCATTGCTAGAAAAGACTAACAAAGCTGAACTTAAAAAATAACCATCTCTACAGAAATTGTTCCCTTATCTGGAAAATTAATTAGTGATATTTAACTGTACCCAAAAAGGGAACCTATTTAAAAACGGCCACCTCTTTGCTTTCATATCCCTATTTTTAATTACTAATTCTCGTTTATTGCTTGATACCATCAACGTACATATATAATTTGATGATATTAAACAGAAAGAAGAGTGATCTATTAACTAGTGTTTTAGTTGTGTATTACGACTTGATTGATATTGTTTTGAGATGAAAAATAAAGCTTTAGCTTTATCTAATTCTAGAGTCATGCCAGTTTCTGGGAATGAAGATGCCTCAATCTGATTTTATATTTGTTGTTGAAAATTGATCTCACAGTGTAATACTTGCTATGTTTTTTTAATATTACTCTATTTCATCATGTATTTGCAGCCTAGAGTTTTTTCCCGACAATCTTATGACTCTTCATATGTTCTTCCTATTAATAAGAGGTTGTGTCTTTGTGCACCTATCACTCATGAATATTCTTTTACTAATGAAAATGAATCCAAGACCAAAGATGTTGAGACCGAGGATATCTTTAGCTTTAAAAATCGTATTTAACTCTTGTATTTTTCATGTGTGAATATTTCTGGGATTTTAAAAAGTGTGAGTGGAAAATGAAGATTTGTGACTTTTATGAAGAGTCGCGACTTTTTCCGAGAGTTGTGACTTTTATGAAAAGTTGCGAATTTCATAAAGAGTTGCAAATTTTTTGAAGATTTTTGACTTTTTTGAAGAGTTGCAACTTTTCTGTAAGATAGTGATTTTTTTCAAAAGGTTGTGACCTTTCTGATAAGGCACAATAAGGACTCATTCACATTATCCTTTTGTTGTCTATAAATAAGGGGTTTCCTCTTATTTTTTAACAATGAATTTCTTGACCTCTGCTGCTAATAAATCTAGCATTCTAAATGTATTTTATTTTTGTTGGGTGGTTCCCTGACACCGTGAATTTAAATACTGATACACCGGTGAGTAAGATCATTCTATCCTAAGGGGATATATTCCATCAACTTCAGAAACTTGAGGGGAATAATCTCATGTGTAATTTGTGGACTCATTTTTTTTCTTTGAATTTTTTTTTGTTTGTTGTTTCGAATCTATTTTAAGTTTTATTTCTTTACTTGTTTTAAAGTTGTAACTTTGAAATTCTCTTTAAACTTTGTTGTTTCTTACCAATTTCTCAAAAGTTTTTGTTTTAAAGTATCTTACGGATACATGATGAACAATAATATTATCATTTATGTGTCACCACGGTAATTTTGAAAGAGGAATATAAATTCCTTCTACAAACCATCACGGAATTGGAAACAAGACAACGCCATATGTAGGGATCGCTGCTAGTACATACTTAAGCACATCTCTTTTCCCGCGATACTTGAAAATTTTAGTCTTCCATCCTTTTATTTTTGTCTTGACTCTCTCCTTTATTAACTCTAGCTTCTTTTTTTGAAACGTCCCACAACAACCGGTAAACAAAAATACATAGCGGTGTCATTTATTTATCGTTGTCCAAGCAACAATAATATCTCAAAATTCTGCTCCGCTCTCACTTTTTTACTGAAGCAGATTACTAATTTTTCTAGATTAACCATTTGCCAAGAGCTTTGATTAAATTTCCTTAAAATATCGGCTACACAACCTACATTTTGATTGTTAATTGAACATAATCTAAAGGATTTATCGACAAAAAATAAATGAATTACGCTTAGCCCATATCTATTCAACTTTAGCACTTGGATTTCATTCAATTGTTGATTAAATGTAGATTGCTACAACTCCTATCATCAAATATATAATCATTTTAATGCTCAATGATAAATTAGGTGAGATTTTAAGATTCTCTACAAACCCTAACTAGAATTTATATATAAGAAGAATTATTTTACATTATCCTAAAAACCAAAAGGAAAAACATCAAACAAAATTCAGCAGGTAAAGTCTTTCCTCTCCTTTCTTTCACTCATTTTTTGCTAATTCGATACTCTTTTTACGGTTTAAGAACAGCGAAAAAGGTTCTCGTTTGATTCCTATGTGTATATATATATTTATATCTATGTGTCATTCAATTGTTCCTTTTTATTTGGGGTGTTTTTGATGTTTCTTTTCAGGTGAAGTTTTGCTTTTTGTTCTTGAATTTTTGGATACCTGATATAGGATCTGATGAGTGAAAATTACGGGTTTTGTAGTTACCTGAAATAGGATTTATATATGTTCAATCAATTAATCAACTATGCCTAAATCCGAACCTAGTTGAATTTACTGGTAATGGTAAGATTTTTCTGTCTATTTTGCAGAACTCTGATGATTTTCTCCGGATTCCAGTAATTTAGATCGGCTGTTTTGAGGTTCGATTATAATTCTTTTATGTTTTTTTCTTGCGAGTATGAATGTGAATGTTGTGTTTCTCTACTTTCGTATTGTATTGATATTTTTGCAAATTTGGTGCAAGGTGCTACTAGAGGAGTGTGATCTTGTGTTCAAGTTGTGTTCTACGACTTGGTTGTGCTTGATTTATATCATCATCGAGATGAAAAGAAAAGTTTCAGCAGATTCTGGAACCATGCCAATTTCCGGGAAAGAACAGGTTTCAATCTAATTTCTTATTTACTGTTGATAATTGATCTAATGGTTCAAATCTTGAACAAAATATTTCTTTTTTGTATTCTATTATTTTTTCAATGGAGGCATGTACATGATTATATAACTACAACTAAGTTACAATATACGGAAAGAACTAATATCTTCCTATTTTACAAAGATTAGCAAAATCGAGTTCCTATATTAAAAGATAATAGAATATCTCTATAAGTCCTAAAAATATCTCTACACTCCCCCTCAATTAGTTGGTGCATAGATGTCAAACATGCCCAACTTGCTCCGAAACTTGGAGAACATTTTACTCGAAACTGCTTTAGTAAGAAGATCAGTCAATTGGTCCTCCGATCGAATCTTGGGTAACTCTAATATCTTTCAAATTTTCCTTGATGAAAAACCTGTCTACTTCTACATGTTTGGTAAAATCGTGTTGTACCGGATTGTGTACAATATCACGTGCAGCCTTATTATCACAATATAGTTGGATTGGTGCCTTAGGTGGATAACCCAAAACTGTTGAGAGAAGTCTCAACCATAATGCTTCACATATTCCAAGTGTCATTTTACCTTGTTGTCTCTTCAAGAACAAAGTGTGATTGGTGTTGCTTTGAGTATAGCCAAATTACTTCATAGATTTGGTAAATTTTCCAAACCACGCTCTTGATGATTGTTTCAGTCCATAAAGTGATTTCTTCAATTTGCATATACTTTATGATCATGTGATCTCGGTATCCCGTACCCTGAATGATAGTCCATATATACTTCTTCAGACAACTCACCATGTATAAAAGCATTTTTCACATCAAATTGTTGTAGTGGCCAATCAAAATTTGCAGCCAAGGATAATAGCACTCAAACTGTGTTGATTTTTGCAATAGGTGCAAATGTTTCAGTATAATCGATTTCATAAGTCTGAGTATATCCCTTAGCCACCAACCTCGTTTTGAATCATTCTATCATACCATCTGCTTTATACTTAACTGTATACACACATCGACATCCAACTATTTTCTTTCCTGGTGGACAATCGACAAGTTCCCATGTATCATTTTTTTCCAATGATTTCGTCTCTTCATCCATAGATGCTTTCCACTTGCGATCATTTAAGGCTTCCTGCACATTGTTAGAAATAGATACAACAGATAATTGATTTACAAATGACTTACTCTATCCCAACAAATGATTATTAGACAAAAAAAATGGCTCAATGGGTATCTAGTCCTACCAAAAAATCACCTCTTAACCTTTTGATTGTCTTCATCTCTATGATTTGAGACTACACATCATAATTTGTTTTATTTAGAATAATTCTTGCATTCAAAGAGGATTTTCAGATTGAATGATAATCGGGGTAGAGTTAGAAGCATCTGATTTGCCTATGGCTCTGATACCAAGTTCAAATATTGAGAACCCTAAATCCAAAAGCTCTATTCTCTCTCTTTATTTTTCAAGCGATATATGGCGTGAATAGCAACCATGGTTGCTTCTGTTAAATTTGACAAGATTCAAAAATGGTTTTTAATAGAAAAGTCAAGATAGCACCTTTTGTAGGTGAAATTTAGGTGAACCGTAAATTGGTTTCATAAAGTAAATCTTGACATTTTGACATATTGTGATGACATCAATGGGAACGATTCACTCCTATAAATAGGTAGCTCCTAATTTATTTGTAACACATCTCTCACTTGCCTTGTCATCTCCTAAGACATTTGTTCTTCTTTCTCTCTTGTAGTTTTTCACTTATACTCTTTTGGAGTGAAATAAATATTGGTTGGTTGTGTCCGAGGAGTAGGCAAAAGAAAAGAAAAGTTTGTCGAATCTCGTTAATTCCTGGTGTTCCTTTTTTTTGTCTCATTTACTATTAATAATCTACCTTAAGATATAGCAGTTGTGATTCCATCACTCTCTATATATTCGGCTTCCGCAAGATTAGTATCAGAGCCAAAGAAGGAATTGATCCAAAGCTCGAGTATGGTACGAGAATCCACTCCGTACCCTTTCAAGGAAGTTTAACGCAATGATAAGCCCCGCCTATTTATTTGCATAGTTGAAAGTCAAACAAAGCGAGGTGAAAAATCAAAGAAAATCAACAGGAGGGGAGATAGAAGCCTTAAAGTCCTGACCGATTCCAATTCCAATAATGGTATGATTCTTTAGGGTGGTGATATTCCACTTTAATGATATTGAAGATTAAAATATGGAATACTTTTCGAATCTTCCATAAGGTAAAACGCGGATGAAAGAACAATTTAAGATTTATCTACGCTCAGCCAATCTCTGAGTATCAGAAAAAGATTTACTTTGGTTCTTGCATTGTTAGCTAGTAAATAGTATTTTAAATGGGAGACAAGAAAATGATGAGTCCACATCGAGTGTCAATAATACGCATCATTAGCATCTTCGCTTATGATAGGAATTGTGTCAAACGCGAAATTTTCAGTTGAAATTTTTGATGTCTCACGACATTTCGGAATGTGGCAAGGCGAGGTCCTTGATGTTCTTTTTCAACAAGGACTAGATATTTCCATAGAAGAAAAGAAACCAGATGGTGTAGGAAAAAAATATTGGAAGATTATCAACCGTGTTGCTTGCGGTACCATTCAATCTTACCTTGCAAGAGAACAAAAGTATCCATACACGAAGGAAACATCTGCAAATAAATTATGGAATTCATTGGAGGAGAAATTCTTGAAGAAAAATAGTCAAAATAAGTTTTACATGAAAAGAAGACTGTTACGCTTCACTTATATTCCTGGTAGCACAATGAATGATCATATCACCAGCTTTAATAAGTTGGCAACATATTTGTGGAATATGGACCTGACTTTTACGAATGGAGATATGACCTTAGTGTTGTTAAGTTCACTTCCCGATGAGTTTGAGCATCTTGAAATGACTCTAGTGCATGGGAATGATGAATTATCTCTCAAAGAAGTTTGTTCTGCCTTATATAGTTATGAATAAAGAAAGAGAAAAAAACAAAAAGGCGGAGAAACAGAAGCACTGATTGTGAGAGGTCGTTCTCAAAATCATATGAGAACGAAGAAAGGGATATCCAAGTCAAGATCCAGACTCAACAAAGATGAATTTGTCTTTTGCCGAAAAAAAGGGCATTGGAAGAAAGACTGCCCAAAGTTGAATAGCAAAGCCAAACCAAATAATGGGAAGGTTGTCATGGATTCAAATATGGTTGATTGTGATGACTCTGATTACTCACTACAGATCCATCCAAATCATTTGATGTATGGTTGATGGACTCAGCTTGTAGCTATCATATGTGTCCCAATCGGTACTGGTTATTTATTTACAAGAAGGAGAATGTGGAGTTATTCACACTACAAAAGAATAATCCTCTTATCGCATATGGTGTTGGTTCAATCCGATTAAGGAGACATGATGAATAAAGTAGAACATTAACAAATGTTCGATATGTACCAGATTTGAAGAAAAATCTCATTTCTGTAGGAGCCTTAGAGTCATAGAGGTTCAAAGTCATTGCAGATAATGGCGTGATGAAAATATGCTTTGGTGCACTAGTGGTAATGAAGGAAATTAGGAGAAATAATAACATGTGCTATTATCAAGGTAGTACAGTTATTGGGACAGTGGCAACAACATCAATGACGACAAGAGGCAGAAATGACCAAGGTGTGGCATATGCGCTTGGGACATGCTGGAGGAAAATCCTTGAAAACTTTATCAGATCAAGGATTGCTAAAAGGAGTAAAAACTTGCAACTTGGAGTTTCGCGAGCATTTTGTCAAGGGAAAGCAAACAAGGGTTAAACGTGGAATAGCTATCCATAATAGTAAAGGTATTTTGGATAATGTTCATTCAGATATTTGGGGTGCTTCCAAAACACTTTTATTAGGTGGGAAACACTATTTTGTAACCTTTGTTGATGACTTTTCTCGAAGATTGTGGGTGTTTACGATGAAAAAAATGAAATATTGGGAATTTTTCTCAAATGCATGGCGATGATAGAAACTCAAAGTGGCAGAAAGATCAAGTGTCATTGCACAGACAATGGTGGAGAATACAAGAATGATCTTTTTCATAAAAATTATGAGGAAAATGGCATCGTCAGACATTTCACTGTCAGAAATACACCACAACAGAATGGAGTGGCAGAACACATGAACCGAACTTTGCTGGAGAAGGTTCGGTGTATGTTGTCCAATGTTGGCCTGGGCAAAGAATTTTTGGCTGAGGCAATAACATATGCATGCCACCTCACTAATCATCTACCATTTGCTTCTATTGGTGGGAAGACACCATTTGACAAATGGTATGGAAAACCTGCTGAAGATTATGGTTCTTTATATGTATTTGGCTCAATTGCATATTATCATGTAAGAGAGTCCAAATTGGACCCAAGAGCAAAGAAAGCTTTATTTATAGGAATCACTTCTGGAGTCAAAGGATACTGTTTATGGTGTCCAGAGACAAACAAAGTTATTTTCAGTAGGGATGTATCTGCCTTGACAAATAAGGTAATAGTTGAAGAAGTCAAACAAATTGATGGTGCTACAAAGCAGGTGGAGTTTGAGGGAAAGATAATTTTCCCAACACAGGGATCAAATGAGGAAACAACAGAAGATTTTCCTCTTGAGGGAGAGCCAGTTGAAGAGAAGGTTCCATATCAAGAACCTCAACCATAACTTGAATCAATAGCAACCACCAAGCCAAAAAAAAATAAGAAAACCTGCTCGACTCACAGATATGGTGACTTGTGCTAACTCAATTGCAGCCGATGACATTCCTACCGCTTATAAAAATGAAGTCCAAAGTTCACAAGAAGATAAGTGGAGGAATGTCATGGATGAAGAAATGTAGTCCCTTCATCAGAATCATTCATGGATATTGGCCAATCTCCCAGAGGGCAAGAAAGCAATTGGGTGCAAATGGGTATTTGCAAAGAAAGAAGAATTTCTTAAACAAGAAGATTTTCTCTACAAAGCAAGATTGGTGGCCAAAGGATATGCTCAAAAGGACGGAATTGATTATAATGAGGTATTTTCTCCAGTTGTGAAACACTCCATTAGAGTTTTGTTGGCTTTGGTAGCACAATTGAATTTGGAACTAGTTCAGTTGGATGTAAAAACTACATTTTTACATGGAGACTTGGAAGAGGAAATCTACATGACTCAGCCAGAAGGATTCAAAGTTGATGGAAAATAAAATATGGTGTGCAAACTTGAAAAATCGTTATATGGATTGAAACAATCTTCTAGACAATGGTACAAACAATTTGACAAGTTTGTGTTGCAGCAGAAGTACATAAGAAGCAAATACGATCATTGTGTATATTTGCGCAAGCTTGAAGATAATTCCTTTATATATATTCTCCTATATATTGATGATATGTTGATAGCTTCTAAAAGTTAAGAGGAAATTGAGAATCTAAAGATTCAACTAAGAAAGGAGTTTGAGATGAAGGATTTGGGTGAGGCAAAGAAGATTCTTGGCATGGAGATAAAAAGAGATAGACATTCAAAGAAACTCTATTTATCTCAGAAAGAATATTTGAAGAGAGTACTGAATCGATTCAGTATGAATGAAAAAACGAAGTTGGTTAGCACTTCGCTTGCTCGTCATTTTAAGCTTAGTGATGCTATGTCACCTAAGAATGAAGCTGACGAGAATATATGTCAAGATTACCATACGCGAATGCTATTGGTAGCTTGATGTATGCAATGGTTTGCACAAGGCCAGATATTTCACACTTTGTTGAAGTTGTAAGCAGATACATCCACAATCTTGAAAAGGATAATTGGCAGGCTGTAAAATGGAGTCTACGGTATATTCATAACAGTGTGGATGTTGGTTTGGTTTACGAGCAGAAAGATAGTCAATATCTTGTTGGATATTGTGATTCAGATTATGAAGGTGATTTGGACAAACGAAGATCAACTACTGGTTATGTTTTCACTATTGCAAATGCACCAGTTAGTTGGAAGTCTACTTTGCAAACAGTTGTTTTGTCTACCACTGAGGCAGAGTACATGACAATTACAGAGGTTGCGAAGGAAGCAATATGGCTTCAAGGATTGCTTAGAGAGCTTGGTATTGGACAAGAAGGAATCACAATATTTTGTGATAGTTAGAGTGCTATTCA
The DNA here is from genome assembly GCA_032847665.1 of Solanum chilense. Classification (NCBI taxonomy): domain Eukaryota; kingdom Viridiplantae; phylum Streptophyta; class Magnoliopsida; order Solanales; family Solanaceae; genus Solanum; species Solanum chilense. The sequence goes on from CM064966.1 coordinate 3,597,263, forward strand.
ATTAGCAAAGAACCAAGTTTATCATGCAAGGACGAAGCACATTGACGTTCGATATCACTTCATACGAGACATCATAGATGATGGTGGAGTCATAAAGCAGAAAATTCATACTACGGATAATCCTGCCGATATGTTAACAAAAGTAGTGACTGTGGTCAAGTTTCAACATTGTTTGAACTTGATCAACATTGTTAAACATTGAAGATTGAGGTTGAAGACACAATCAAAATTGTTGTTGAGAGAAAATTGAAATTGGAGAATCTTGCCAAGGTGTAGATTTGTTAAATTTGACAAGATTCAAAAATGAGTTAATGAGAAGATATGGTAGTTAGGAGGATAATTCTTCTTTCGTGGAAAAGTCAAGATAGCACCTTTTGTAGGTGAAATTTAGGTGAACCATAAATTGGTTTCACAAGGTAAATCTTGACATTTTGACATATTGTTATGTCATGAATGACATCAATAGGAAGAATTCACTCCTATATAAATAGGTAGCTCCTAATTCATTTGTAATACATCTCTCACTTGTCTTGTCATCATCTCCTAAGACATTTGTTCTTCTTTCTCTCTTGTAGTATTTCACTTGTACTCATTTGGAATGAAATAAATATTGGTTGGTTGTATCCGAAGAGTAGGCAAAAGAAAACAAAAGTTTGTCGAACCTCGTTAATTCCCGGTGTTCCTTTTTTTGTTGTCTTATTTACTATTAATTAGCTACCTTAAGATATAGCAGTTGTGATTCCATCACTCTCTATATATTCGGCTTCCGCAACAGCTTCTCCCTCTCCCCAGTCATTCTTTTACATGGAAAACCCACAGTGGTGTTTGACTCTAAAGACATAGAAACGTTTATCATGGAAGAGAATTTAAATTACGCTCTCATTGTCAAATTCTCACGTGGAAGGCCTGAACTTCCAGATTTACGGAAAATGCTTCCTCAACAATTAGGATTTAAGGGTGAATGTAACATTGGGTTATTAGAAAGTCGGTATGTGCTGCTGCGGTTCACTTTAAAGGAAGATTATATTGCAATCTTTTCAAAAACTAGTAGGTTAATTAAGTTTGTTGGTACTGTTATACCGTTCAGAATCCAAAAGTGGACTCCCTCTTTTAGTCCTAGGGAAGAAACCTCCATTGCAATGGCATGAATTTCTTTCCCAAGTTTACCCTGTCAATATTTTGCTCGTACTGCTATGTTTTCAATGGCTTAAAAGTCGAGGTGAATCTTTTAAAGATTCTTCCAAAAAGCGTTCGAGTTCAATTCAATGATTTAGTCACTGGTGAAATCACAAACATATGGGAAAAAATCAGGTATGATTATGTACCATATTATTGTAAGAGATGTAAGCATCAGGGGCATGGAGTAACTAATTGTCGAACTCTCACCGATGGTCAAGTTGATGCCATGGTCAGTGAAAATCATATTGAAGGAGAAAATTTTCTAGGAGATCTTTGCGATCATCTCAATGCTAAAAAAACTGATTTAAATAGGCTGGAAATTGGTGAAAAGGATGTAGCTGTTAAAGATTTAGATGTAGAGCTGAAAAGAGTTGTGTTCAAGACCAAAATTTGGTGCGCCAAAATTCTGGCCAGCGCCTAAGCAAAGCAATGTTGGACGACTATTCTTCCGGGAATCAAATGTTATCAGTAACTCCTCAAACTGGTGAGTCTTCGCGGCAAAGTTGTAATTCAGATGATCGTGTTGGAGTTGAAGAGCTACTCGTTGTGCATTCACATCAGCAAAATAACAAATTCAAGGATGCAGAATTTGCACAAAAAATTAATGAGGTAAACGATAATGAAATTGTTGCTGAAAATTTAAGTACGAGGCGAAGTGATAAGCACACTCCTGGGGAACTTCATGATGCTATACAGGCGATAAAATCTGATGCGCGACTTGAGAATTTGGCAATTTGATGGGAAGGAAAAATTGTAGAATCTAAGCATGGTAATTTGAAACCTTTGGAAGCTATCTATTTGCAAGTTGAAATTTCTATTTGTGCTGAGAATGCAACTGGGAATTGGAACGCAATTGCACAAAAAAAAAAACAATTTCTAAGTGTATTGGTTCCTCAGCAAGTCGAAGTAAATATCCATGAAATAAGAATCAGGTAACTACTAATCTAGTTGTTCAATCTAATGGATCAAAGGACATTGTTTGTAAAAATACGTTTGAAGCATTCAGGGTGGAGAAGGAATTAGAGTTAATTGATTCTAATCCCTCGAAGTAGACAATTTTGGTTCGAGTAGATCCTGATAGTAATATACAATCTAACAGTTAGCACACCGATTGGAGTATGTAGCATGCAGACCGAAAAATATGCTAATGTTATGAGTTCTACAGTAGCTAAGGCTATCCAAGAAAGTCAGGCTGTCGTGTTACTCAAACCCAATTCAGCGATCAAGCCACCTATGGTCACAAATTTACTATCTAAGTACAGTCAAGCTTGGTGCAAGTTGCACCAGTTACAGTTGAATAGGAGGTTTGGATACAAGCGAAGACTTTCTTTGAGCATCTCAGCTCATGAGGTCACTTCCCGAAATTTGGATTCACCTGATGAATATCAAGGCGAATTTGGACAGCTCCTATCACCCACAGGGAATGATAAAGTTTTGGCCGAAGGTATGTCACCACTCTCTCTCACGCTAATTTTACAAATGATTTGTTAATTTCAAAAGAAAAACAACAAGGGGAGATGAGTACTCCTAGGTGGGCTGATTTGGTTGATGAAGAAGAGCATGTTTCACCTCCTCTTTTAAATAGAAAATTGAGTCCACAAGCTCTAGGATTTGTATCTAAAAGTACAATCGCGAAGAAGAATGAACAAGAGTCTTTAGCATCAGGATTTAGTCCAATTAATGCTTATGCTAGTGATTTGGGCGATGATTCTTTTGACGAGGATGAGGATGAGGAAGATAATATGTTGGACATATTCTTTGATAAAGTGGTTAGAGATGGGGATATCTCACCTAGGCATCAAAGAAGTGGAAGCAACAAAGGGATGGTAAAGTGACAGGAGAGTTTGTTCCAAGGCACTTGCTGATGCAACTTGCAAAGCAAAATCATATGACAGTGTCAATAGCTTCAACAAGATCCAATACATTCAAAAAGCAATGATGAAGCATCAAATTTTGTTGGGCATATTTGAAGAAGAAGAAAAGAGGAAAATACTTCAGGTTACTTTAGATGGGCTATCTATCATTATAAATTCACACATTTGTAAAAGTAAGTTTGAGGTTGAAAGGACTTCAAAGACAACCCTAGACCCCGCTCTTTCCTTTCCCTCTCTCTATGGTGACTTGAATAGCAGCCATAGTTGCTTCGCCCTCTCCCCAGCCTCCGGCTGTGGGAGAGACAAACGTCAACCTTAATACAAAAGCATCCAATGCAGCGATCCTTAAACCACAACAAACGACCCAAAACCTGTTAAAAACCATACTAAAGCCCATTGAGTTTCTTTATGGAGAACCCACTGTGAGATTTTCAATGGAAGAAAGAGAGCAGTTTGCTAGGGAAGAAAGTTTACATCAAGCCATGATTATCAAATTTGCTTATGGAAAACCGGTGTTATCCGAGTTGCGAAAGCTTTTGCTAAAGTAATTTGATGTTAAAGGAAATGGTAACATTGGACAACTTGATTTTTGTCATTTTTTGGTTAGGTTTGATTTATATGGGGACTTTGCACAGGTTCTGTCAAATTCTTATGGATATTTTAAGTTTGATAGTGAAGAGTATTTCTTCAGAATTTTTCTGGACACCATCATTTAACCCTAAAGAGGAAACACCTAAAGCCTGAATATGGAATTCATTGTCAGAGTTACCTACAGATATCTTTGCAATAAGGTCCTTATCGATAGTGACACCGGCAGGAAAGCCTATTGCGGTGGATAAAGCAACACAAGATCGAACCAGGCCAAGTACTGGTAGGGTTAAGATAATCCTAGACTTATTAGATAAGCATCCAAATCCTGTCAGACTACAGTTTTTGGAGAAAGAATTGGGTAAAATTATTGAACATTATCAGAAAATTGTCTATGATTATCTTCCACTGTATTGCACTCGTTGTAAACATCGATGACATGAACAAAATAATTGTCGCTTGTTGATGAGGAAAACAGTGCAGCCTGATTCTGAGGCTAACAATACGGAACAATTAAAGGGAGATGCACGTGATTTTTTGAATGATAAGAGAGCTGGGCAAGAAGATATTGAAAAACATGTAGGTGCTCAAAATATTGGGCAGCAATTAGCTGAGAAAATTAATTCGAACAAGGACAATTCTTTGGCTATTTCTGCGGGAGTAGCAGGTGGAAATCAAATAGCCAGACCTATTGAAATTAGAACTTCAGAACTAAATGTCTCTGTTGTAGCGACAACAGAGAATCAAATCCTTGTTCCCTGTAGAGAGATAGTACAACACCAAATAGATGTTTCGGGTGGCTGCAATAATCAACAAGGTGTGGCTATTGGTGATATAGTTGATTATGTTGGATTTCAAGATCACAACAGTGAAACAATTGCAAAAGCTTTGGTCACAACATTGCAATGGCGATTATGGGCAGCAACTAAATGGCAATGATGTTGGAAATCGAAGTGTTACTGATGCGCGGCTTAACTTATTGACTTGCAAGCTGAAAATTCTAATAGAGAAGAGAGTGCATCTGGAAATTGGACTGTTATTGCACACAAAAATTCAGTTGGTAGTCGTATTGGTTCCTCGACAAGTCGAAGTAATTTTTCAAGTCAAGAGTAAGGGGTGACTGAGTGCGTTGATCCTAATTTAACTTTACCAACTCAAAATGTGTTTGAACCATTATCGGCTACTAGAAAAAATCAACTAGAGCATTGTATAGAGAACGGTATGTCATCTCTCTCATGCTAAATCGACAAACAATTTTATTATCTCTAAGGAAAAACAAGGAGAGATAAGTGTTTCTAGATGGGATCATTTGTTTGATTAAGAAGAACAAGGTATACCTCCTCCTTTGAATAGCAAGTCAAGCCCATAGGCTCCATTATTTGTGCCTAAAAGTTGTGATCGCAAAGAAGAATGAGTCAGGAGCCTTAGCATCAGGAGTTAGCCAATGTATTTATTTGGGAGAGAAATTATTTGAAGAGGATGAAGAAGAGTTAGATATATGTTTGATAAAGTGGCTAGGGATGGGGATCTTTCACCTAGGCAACAAAGAAGCGGAAACAACAAAAACAAGAAAAAGACACATGGAAGACAACATAGTTGGGGTGGTAAGGTGACTGAGGAATTTGTTCCAAGGCAAAGAAGAATTTTATGACAATTTCAATAACTTTAACAAGATCCAATAAGTCCAAGAAGAAGTGATGAACTATCAAGTGTTATTGGACGAATATGAAGAAGAGGACAAGAAGAAAATATTTAGTTTTAGAACTATCTTTTTTAGTTCATACATATATAAAAAGAAGTTTGAGGTTGATAACTCAACCTTCTTCTTTACGTATATATTTTTGCATTATTTAAGTATCTTCATTCGTCATATCATCATAGAGTGTATAATAAACTCTGTAATGATCATAAATACTTAGTTTTGTCTAACTCTTATTTTCTTCATGCTTGTTAATTTGTAGAGGTTTGTTACCTCATTAGGATTGGTAACGTAAGGCCTAGCCCCCCTTGCTTGTACATATTCACGTTGAGGATCTTATCTTATTATTAATTGAAGGCCATTAGACGCCCTGTCTAGTGGTATAAATTTGTTTTAAAAAAAAGTTTGAGGTTGATAACTCAACTTTCTTCTTGGATTTTATATTTGTGCATTATTTAAGCATTCTCATTTGTAATATCATCATAGAGTGTATTGCGAATTCTGTGATTATCATAGAATATCAAGTTCTCTCTAGCTCTTATTTTTCTTCATGCTTGTCAATTAGTATTTTGACAAAGACAATATTTGTAAATTCAGCCCATAAGTTCTGAAATCCATAAAAATAATCATGAACAGAAAGATCTCCTTGAGAGTAATTAGCAGTTTCATACTTTAACAGAAAGCGTTTTGCGCTATTATCTTTGTTGTAAACCTTTTGTAAGTAATCTCACATGGCCTTAGCTGTCTTGTATACGGTTGAGATTAAGAACAATAAGAGGATCAATTGACCCTAGAATCCATGTCATCACCCGAGCATCTTTAATCTTTCATTCACCTAGGTTTGTTGCATTAGTATGAGCAAGATCGCTTCCATCTATATGGACCCATAGTTCTTTTGTCGGAGACAAACAACTGAAACTGAAACTCCCTAGAAGAATATCTTTTTCTAGCAAAATGATCACCGAAGGATTTAAAGTGATGTGAATTCATACTTTTAAATAGTTGTGAAAACTAGAATGACCTCAACTAGAATGTGAACACTTCTAAATGGAGGCCCAACATCGGTGAACAATAAATTGGGATGGGTATGGCTCTAATACCATGTCAATTTTTCTGCTGAATGTCTCTCAAAGTGAAAGAGTCATTCCATTATATAGAGAAAATAAAGATTACATCCCTACAGATCCGTCATTCCTATCCCTAAAGATCAGTTATTCTATCTCTACAAATCTGCTATTCAATCCCTCTAAATGTGTCTTGCTATCCCTCCAAATCAACTATTCTATCACAATATTTATTCCTTTGATTCTACAACAAATGTATATGATCGTGCTAATTTATGTCTCTATATAGTTACATTGATATATACAATCATTTAGTTGTCATCATGCTAACAACACTTGCTTTCATCATGTATTTGCAGCCTGGAGCTCTTGCCCGACAGTCTGATAACTCTTCCTCTGTTCTTCCTTGTAAGAAGAGGTGGTACTCTTTGCTCTATCCTCGTGAACCAATCCATGCTTCAAGAAATGTTGAGGATCTAGTGAAACCAGCATTGGCCGAAAAATTAGCTGGCCGGGAAGCTTTAGGTACGGAAAAAGTTTCTGTCAAGAAGAAAGTTGTTCCCAAACAAGGGGAAAGCCACAGTAAACTTGAACTTCCTGCCGATTCAGGGCACAGTGATAAAGGGAAGCATGTTGTTGGAGCTAGTGAGCAGGAATTTAATTTTCCCCTCTCATCAATTCATCCTTCTCTGCGTCACAAGTCTGCAAATGTGATTCGTGTTAGTCTTGGCAGTACTTTTCGAGGGTTTGACTTATCAGTACTGCAGTCAAAGTCAGAACCTGTAGAAGAAGCCTTGCTACAAGCTAATGAAGTTGATATTGCTTCTAAAGAGCTAAATGTATGCAGTGATAAAGTGGAGGCATCTGTTCCCGCGAGCATGAATGAAGATCACAAGGTATACAAAAAGACACGAGACACATATAATTTGGTTGCAAGTGGTGAGGGGTCGGCAAATGATGGGGAAAAGATAATGAAATCAGCTGGTACTGAGAGATTGGGGTGTGTCGGACAGGATGAGGAATGTGAAGAAGGTGAGATCCGAGAATACATGATGCAGTCGATTGTAGAAGACCGAATGACTAAGGGAATTGATTCAAGCAAAAATAGTGAACCTTCAAGTAAAAATGTTCATTCTTCTCTTTGCTTCACTAATGCAGAGTCTCATGAGGACTTTGTAAAAGCCTGTGATGAGAATGCTGAAAAAGATCTTCAGAATGTCGCTGTATTCAGACCTGAAACGGGTAGGCCGCTGCCTTCAAGAAGTGGAAGAGAGAGGTATTCTTATATGGAGGAGGAGATATTCCATCTACAAAGGAATAGGTGATTTTTCTTTTTATTGCTGTTTCATTTATAGTTATTTTCTTTTTTATAATGCTGCTCAACTCTTGACTTTTTATTACTGTGCTTTTTCCAGAGATGAAATCTATGGCTATGGTCCTAAATTTGTGCGAGATAGGTTTCAGGACCGTCCATTTGGTAGCTCAAGGGGGGACTTCATGCATGGAAGAGGGAGGGGCCGTGGCCGTGGCCGGTATTCTGGGCCTGATTTTGAAAGGTTTGGAGGTGTTGCTGATTATCCCTTTAGACATAAACGTACAGCTCCTTCTTGGGATTCTGCAGATGAGCGTAATGACTATGATGGTGCTGCCTTTGGTACTAATAGGAGGAGGAAGCCATTAAATGATGACTTGCCTTCATTACGACATCCACCTGCACGTCGACAGTCCCCTAATGGAAGAGAAGATGCTGCAATGATGGGCACTCAAAGGCTTCGTAGAGCTCCCAGCAATATCAGCCCAAGAAGAGGCACTGATAAAGATGGCTTTGCGTATGTTGGTATTCGACATGGTGAGAAGTTCGATAGACACTTTCCAGCTGATCGGAACGAGCAGTCTATGTACGATGGCTCTGATAGTCATTTGGCTCAGGGTGATACAGATACTGCGATGCAGAGAAGCGGTTTCCCTCGAATGAGGTCAAAATCTCCTATTACGTCCCGTACATGGTCCCTTCCTCCGAGGAGATTGACGGAAGAATTGTATGGTCGTCAGCACAGGTCTCCGGTTAAGTACAGGGAAGATAGAACGAGGCCTTCTTCACGGACTTCTTTTACTGAAGAAGCAATAGCCCCTCAAAGGCGAGACCGTCCATCTTATAGTGCTCATCGTCAGAGTAATAGATGGGATATGGATGGTGTACAGGAGTACCGGCATCCGAGGTCTCATTATAACAGAGGGAGTGCACCTGATCGGGAGAGGGCTGATGGCGAGAGGCAAATGAGAAATGTGAAAGAGCAAGAAGGCGGTGGTACTCGTAGACGGAGGCATGAAGAAGAATTTGATGGCTCCAGATCGAAGAAAAGAAGATTTTGAGCTGTTAGCTTACTGAACCTGTAATATTAACCATGGGAAAAACTGTTTTTGCTTTAAACTTGTGTCCGATAGACTGTCCATTGAACGCGCTTTTTTTAATATTCTCAACTGTGACTTTTAAGACATGAATGCTGGTAGTTTAAGTTACTCTTTGTGTATTGTTTTTAGGCCTTAAACGCAGCTTTTAGCCGTCCTTTCTGAACATAACAGAGAGAACATTAGCACTACCTTGGAAGGTACAGGGACTGTTTCGGATAGTGTGTATGTAGACCGTAATCCCACCTTTCCTAGGTAGAGAGACTATTTTCGATAGACTCAGGTCAAGAAAAAGCATAACAAAGTATAGTTCAAGAAAAAGGAAGAAATAGTAAAGTACTAGTAAAACATGACAACATCCTCAAAATAATTCTCATACACATTGAATGCCGAATTTTAAAACTTTTCTAAAAGAATAAGTGCAGCAATACATACCTTAATCGGACATATTAACAAAAAGACGGAAGGATCTGATAGACGTCTATACTTGGCTCCGTTTTTCACTTGGACCCTTCAATTCACGTCTTTGTCAATTGAACACTTAAAGTTATTACAGCAGACTATTTTAAACCCCACTGACCATATGTGTCTTTCAATTGCGCGCTGAGGTGGATAAGACATCACTATCCACATTATATAGAAATTGTCACATCAATTTTTTTATTACAAATAATATTTTGTAAAATAAATCTCGAACTCACTAAATTTCTTTCCGTTCTTTCTTCTCTTTCCATATCTTTCATCTATTTTGCTATTTAGATTTTGTATATCTTCTTTTTCTTTTTTCCTAGTAAATTTTTCACATTGAAGAGGAATTAGCGACAAGGAAAGCTCTATGGTATTTTATTATAAAATTGACTTCAATTTCGGGAGTAAGCACGGTAGATTTAAGCAATATATCACTCCTTAAATTTAGGGGCCTAAAGCAAGTGTCTAATTTGCAAGTCATAGTGTCGCACGATCTATCATGAGAACCAATATCATTGAAAATTAATCTTGATTTGCACCGTGTAGGTTCACTAAAGGGGTTTAGAGAGTATGGTGTGTATGCATATCGTACTCCTCCTGTCTTGATAGATAGAAAGACTATTTCTGATAGACTTGTATTTCTGATAGACTTGGCTCAAGAAAAGCATAGTAAAATATTAAAAAAACATAATATAACACTCTCAAAGGGACAATAACTACAAAAATATTCTATTCTAATTTGTGTCTTCAGATCTAAGGTACGCAAGTATATGTAAGTGGTTTGGTTAATTTATATCATGCATTAGAGGTTGGAATATTATAAGGATGTCCATTTCTTTGCATACCCAAAATACATTTATGCATTGTTTCCACAACTTATATTGTTATTTTATTTATTATAATCAGGGTGTTCAGAGTAATTTGCGTGTAGATAAGGAGCTTGGATTAATTGAAATTTTATAGTTTGGAATCTAGTTCTTTTAAGTTACTAGATTCTAAATTAATAATTTATACATATCTAATGAATTTCTTAAAACAAATACGAAATTGGACTAAAACTATTAAGTTTGACCAAACTCGTAACCTATACTTTAGCTCCATCTCTATTTGCATGCATGTCGATTAATTCAACGGGGTATCCTACCTCTTATTAATTGAGAAACTGAATTATTTTGTTTATTAAAGCTTGAACACGTTGAAAATATGACATATTTTTAAATATATACTAACAATATTCCTTAACAGTATATCACTACTACCTGGAATAATTATTACAATGGGAATGTATAAATATAAGTAATACTATCTCTTCCATTACTCCATTATTTGCTACTATCAAATTTTCAAGAAGATGAAGATTCGTAGACAAGAAAAAAGTTTATTGAGACACAAAATATGGTGAGCGACCTACTTTAGCTTCTTTTCCTAGTTGTCCAACTTTAGGCTTCTAGGAATCCTAATTGATATGCATGCTCAAAAAGGCGAGATCTCAACAACAACGCGAACAACAAAAGGAAAGTCAAAATAACACAATAAAAGTATAAACACATAATTAATATGCATGCTCAAAAAAGCGAGATGTCAACAACAACACGAACAACAAAAAGAAAGTCAAAATAACACAATAAAAGTATAAACAGAAACAATTGTAAGATTATCTAATTCATAAAAAAGTTAATTATTGTGCAAAATTTCATATTAGATTTACGGAAAAAAAATTGTCAAATACCTCGAAGACTGAAATTTGATTCTAATAATTTCTCTAAAGACGTGTGGTGGGTTGTAAAATATAGAAAGTAAGTTAAAACATATAAGAAATTTTAGTGACCTTTTAGATGGCACAATATGTTGATTAGGTGTATAGTTATTGCCTATCTTCTAGATTCCCTACATATGTATAATTGTTAACATTATAATTGAAAAAATGGAAAATATTCATATATAATAAGCTCAACATTTTCTTTATCATTCACCTCATCAATATTTGGAGGAAGAATCTAAGAAGAGACTTAAACAAGATGAAATTGAAATTTTTTCATTATCCTCTGCAGTTGTTGTCTTCATGCAGATTGTGGTATAGACTATATATCTTAAACGCTTACCTCATTGGTTTTTGTAGTTTTAGGGATGCATACCAGTCGATTAGGTTCGATTTTGAAGTTTATTGGTGTGTAGAATACTAAACTATTACAAAATCATTAAGATGTTAATTTATTAGTTTGACCATTAAGATTTTCACATTAAAAGAATCATTGAGAATCGCTTAGAAACAAGGTGACAAACTAAGTGAACCATGCACATAAGTTGACAGATTGCATCTTACTCAAAAGCAAATACATCTTCCACCGACACTTGGACCCACCTTATAATGCATCTACTTGTACTGCTCCGGTTCTAGAAGGTATAGCTCTCGCTTCCGTTCCTACTTCTGGTGCACTGGCGAACTCTGGTGAGCAGCAAGCATCACAACTAGGGACGTTCCTGCCCAGGCCCTTGCATTCTCACAAAAATGTGAATATTTGTCTGTTATGAAGTTGTATGGATGAACAGTTTAATGTATTAGAAACTATATTCGCAGACCTTAGATTTGATAGGTTGTGGTCCCTCTAACTCTTTATTGATTGGGAGAAAATTTCCAGGACATTTGAGTCCAATTTTCAAAGAATTTCTTGAAGTAACTTAGGGAAAATACCCAAGTACCCCCTCAACCTATGCCCGAAATCCCAGAGACACACTTATACTATACTAAGGTCCTATTACCCCCCTAAACTTATTTTATATGTAATTTCCTACCCCTTTTTAGCTTACGTGGCACTAGTTCAAAAAAAAAAAGTCAACCATCGTTGGGCCCACAAGATAGTGCCACGTAAGCTAAAAAGGGGTAAAAAATTATTAATAAAATAAGTTCAGGGGGGTAATAGGACCTTAGTATAGTATAAGTGTGTCTCTGAGATTTCGAGCATAGGTTGAGGGGGTACTTGGGTATTATCCCAAGTAACTTATAATAACTTGTCCGGAAGGTACGAGTTAATTTAAACATTCCGAAAGGGCGGAGTGTTACATGTTTAATGTAGTTTATTAATTTACTATCTGGTTATTTGTTAACCTGCTAAAAACCCCTCAAACCATTAAATATCTATAATCCAATATGAAAATTAATTAGAATTATTATCGAAACCACTAAATCAATAAGTCATTACTGATAAATTAATGACTTTCTTTAGTTTGGATTATTGTTTTCAGTTAGATTTTAAACAACCCTAATTTAGAGGGAAGTACTCAAGGAGGAGCATTTTAGACAAAACAAAGTAAATGATTTGTTATTGTGATGATAAATTTGAGACAAACCCTAAACGATCATTGCTAGAAAGGACTATCAGACTAATCCTAAAAAATAACTACCACTTGAAAAATCGCTTCCTTATATGTAAAATTAATGTTCGATGATAAATTTGAGAGCAATCTCTTCCAACTTCTCTATATATGTATGTTGGTTAACACTATAAATTCTTTAATATAATGATAAGAATTTTTATATATTATAAGTTTGGAATCTAGTTCTTTTAAGTTACTAGATTCTAAATAAATAATTTATATATATGTAATGAATTTCTCAGAACAAATACCAAATTGGACTAAAATTATTAAGCTTGACTGAACTCGTAACCTATACAAAATTTCATAAACTATAAGTTTGATATATCTTTATCGTTCACCTCATTAGTATCTGAATGAATGAATTTGAACGATTATCTTAAATAAGATGAAATTGAAAATTTGTCATTGTATCCCGTCATTTTTGGTTTCATGCCGATTGTGGAATGAACTAATTAAACGATCATTGCTAAACAGAAAATGTAGACTAACCCTAAAAAAAAAACTATCACTCGAAAAATCACTTTCTTTTCTAATTTTCATAAATTATGAGGAAAAGGAAAAATACACCTCCGAACTATCGTAAATGATATGCAGATACCCTCCGTCATACTTTAGACATTTGTGCCCTTGTCGTCCGAAAACTAAAGCATATATGCCCTTCACTCTAACAGAATACTAAATAGGGACACATGGCGCAATCTTATCCGTCAATCTGATATTTAATAAATGTCGAGTCGATAGATAAGATTATGACACGTGTATGGAGTAGCGTACCTACCTTGGCCCAAGGGGTGTAGTGCGACACCCTTCGTCGAAAAATTACGTTGTATATAGTGGTTAAATTTTAGTTTTATTAATATAAGTACATAAATTGGCACTTCTTGAAACAAATTGAAGGTTTTATTATATTGGTTAGGGGCTTACAAACACTATATGAGGTCGGTTGTTCGAGCTCTACTTGTTTATATATATATTTTTTATAACCATTGACGCCCCTTATTTTTATATATTTTTTATAACCATTGACACCTCTTAATGAAAATCATGTGTCCGCCACTGCGTGTATGTCCATTAGTATAAAGGTTATATATGCCCAAGCTTTTGGATGGCAGGGGCTCCAATGTCCCAAAAGAATGACGGAAGGTATCTGCATACCATTTACGATAGTTCAGAGGTGTATTTGTTCTTTTCCCCTAAAATTTACTTCATAATGAATTTGTAAGCAATCTTTTCTTCCAAATTCTTTTACAACATTATAAATTCTTTATTAGAATGACAAGTAATATTGGTATATACGATAAGTTTGACATTGGAGATGAAGTCACATGTCGCATTAGGACAACATCGATGAAATGGAGGCTTGCCTCTGGAGTCTTGTGTGTTAAGAAGCTACCTCCTAAACTTAAAGGTAAGTTCTACAGAGTGATAGTTAGACCGTCCTTGTTGTATGGAGTAGAGTGTTGACCAATCAAGAACTCACATGTTTAGAAGATGCAATTTGCAAATATAAGGTTATTGTTGACATGGATGTGTGGACATACTAGGAGTGACAAGATTAGAAATGAGGTATCCAGGAGAAGGTGGGAGTGACCTCTCTATGGCGGACAAAATGAGGTAAACAAGACTGAGATGGTTTGGGCATGTGCAGACGAGGGAAGTTGACGCCCCTGTGCGGAGGTGCGAGAGGCAAATTGGTAAAAATATTGATTTCTACTCTTTCTTACACCTTATTAGATATCTAGAGGGAAGCATCATAGACAAAATAAAAACAATATTTGTTGTTATTTCATTTAATTGTTACCATAACTAAACAATCATTGCTAACCTTAAAACTAATGCTCAATGAAAAATTTGGTAAGTATATCTTTTAAATTCACAACAAACCCTAACTAGGATTTTTATATATATATGTAAGAAGAATTATCAAGTAAAGTTTTTTCACTCATTCAATACTCTTTTTGCTGTCTAAGAACAGAGAAAAAGGTTCTCATTTGTTCCTACATCTATATCTGTGTGCTATTTAATTGTTCCTAATTTTGGTGTGTTCTTGAGGTTTTTTTTCAAGTCAAGTTTTGTTTTTATATCATCTGTGTTGATCAATTATGTTTCCTTTATGCAGAGAGAAGAATTGGATGGTTGGTAGGATTTTTCAATCAATCAACGGTGCCTCGATCCGAAACGAGTGAATTTACTGGTAAAGGTAGGATTTATCTATCTATTTTGCAGAATTCTGATGATTTTTCAGTAATTTATGTCAAGTGGTTTGATGATTGAAACCTGTTAGTTGTTGATATAAACTAGTCTTGTTGATTGTTCCTTTTTTTTAGGGGGTGGGGATTTTTTGATGTTTTTTCAGGTGAGTTTTGTTTTTTGTTCTTGATTTTACCTGATATAGGATCTCATAACTGATAAATATTGGTTTTGTTGTTACCCGATATAGGGTCTGATGAGTGATAAATATAGAATTCTTGATATGGAGTTTTATAGAAAATGATTAGATTTTGTACCACTTGACTGTCTTCCTATATATGGGGGGGAGGGGGGGGGGAGTCATGTGTGGGTGTAGGGGGTCACTATTTGAATGTTTTGTTTCTCTTTTTTATGAAATTTTTGAAAGATAGTCTTTGACTTCACTTTTTTTGTTAATGTGTAGAGCCAAGTGTATTTCGCATAATCAATTTATCAATATTGATCAATCTATCAATACATCAATACTATTAATACATCAATACAATCCTTGATTTCTCTACGTGAGATTTCTCCATGAATTTTTACACCTCCATCTTTAGTTATATTCATAACATTTTAAGTACTCTATACTATTTATTTCAACCATTTGCTCAATTCGATTGAGTCAAAACTCTAGTGTACTACACTCCATAATTCGATATCATGTGTTCTTCCAATTATGCAAACTCGAAAAAAATAAGAAGAAGTGTGTGAAAGTACTCCTATTTTACGGCAATGTCATGAACATGCACGTTTTCATGGTGCAAGGGTGGAATCAGAATTTTAAGTTTATGAAAATTACTAGGTTTTTAATAAATTATTCATATTTGTAAATTCTGCATCAAAATTCCATTATTATTTTTGTCGAAAAAAAAGTGTATTTCGCATATTGGTTAACAACGTTACAATAATACAGTTTCTTGTCAAGAGATAATGTCCCTTATAAATCACTAAAAATAATTTGAAGCAGTTTAGAGCTACACAATGATTATTGAGTAAAAGGATGCCGATGGGCTTTATTAGATAAACAAGAATTCAAATGGAGGAGTTTGTCTCGCTCATGAAATAGTAGCGAGAATTTATTTTAAAAAACCTAAGAACTCTAGAGTGAGGATGACCAAGACGTTGATGACAAGTAGTGAGAGGAATGGATGGTGCAGTCATGTGAGCTTGAGGATGTGAGACAGGCCACTCATACAGTCTATTGTTGGTCTTGTCGTGCACCAGCGGTTTCCGCATTTTCAAATCCTTCACAACAGTCATAAGGAAAAAATTCAATAGACTTTAGATTGTCTTGACAAATTTAGAAACAGATAGAAGTTTGCGTTAGTGGAAGGGGCACACAGAGTGTGGGTTAGCTTGAAAATATTGTTTGATGCATTTAATTGAGTAGAACCAGTGTGAGAGATGGGAATTTTGTTACCATCACCATGGAAACATCCTCGTTACCATGGTAACGTTGTAGATTGTGTGACTCTGTTGTGATGTGATGGGTGGCTCCTGAATCAACTATCCAAGGGTCGGTTGCGGTAGTAAACCCAGCTGCATAGTTGGCTTTGGCTTCAAAGTGATTGTGAGACTTCGAACGGCAGACATTGGCGGTGTGGCCAATCCTATTACATAGTTGGCATCAAGTAACACCGTTTGGATTTGAGTTCGACTGTCATTGTAGTGGAGTATTTGGACGTGAGTTGGACTGCCATTGAGGTGGAGTATTTGTACGTCAGTTCTGGCGCCATTGTTGCGAATTGTTGGTCTGCCTGCGACTGTTGCAATTATTGGTGTTGGATTTGGTGGGAGTAGCAACTGCAGCAGTGATAGAACTAGACAGTTTCTTAGCATCCTCATGATGGCAAAGGAAAAGTCCATAGTCCAGTAGTTTTTCAAACAATTCCTCATAGAAGATATTAGTACCACGTGTACGAATGGCAGCAGAGTCACGAAACTCAGAACCTAGATCACTGAGTATTTTGACAATGCGTTCAGGATTTGACATAGGAGCACCAGCAGTGGCTAACTCATCCGAAAGAGACAGAAGAGTGTGAAGATAATCAGTAATGGAGCGAGATTCTTTAGTGATACGGGCAAGCTGATCATGCAAACTAAATACCCGAGTTTGAGATCTGTTCGCATAAGTGGTATGTAAAGCATCAAGCTGATTTAGCCGAGTCAGCGGCAGCAACAGTAAGAGCAATGGTGGGTTCGACAGAAGCCATGAGGGCATTCTGGATGAGTTTGTCCTGACGGAAAGAAGTTAAGAATGTAGGATTAGAAGATGTGTTTGTGCCTAGGGTAATCGTGCGACTGGAGGCCGGAGTGATGTCATCGGTGGCCAAAGAGGTTGTAGCCATACATAAGCATGGAGAATTGGGCTTTCCAGGTGGCAAAGTTGTGACCACCGCTTAGTTTGAGGGGTAATTGAGACGCAGGATTGAACTGAATGATAGTGTTGGTACCCATCGTGTTATCAGTATTGACAACTCTAGGATTGTTGCCATTGTGATTGGTCATGTTTCTGATCTGCGTGAGGAGAAGGAAGGAAAAAAAATTGGATCGTTCTCATTAGAGCGTGAAGAGCCCTGATACCATGTATACTCAATAGGTTCTGGAAAACGAATATTTATTAAAGAAGGCTGAAAGGTGTTAAATAGAGTTATAAAGAACTAATACGACTCCTCAACTAACTGAAATACATAAATAATATCTGCTGATATAGCTAATGCAGATTCCTAAATAAGCAAGGGCTATGAAACACTAACATTGACTTAATTATTAACTATTTTTTTAATTGACTTCTGATGCATAATGATGTACTGATATTTTGGCATATCTGGTTTCAGGGTGCTACTAGTGGAGTGTGATCTTGTGTTTCAGCTGTATTATACGCCTTGATTCTAAAATCGTCTCGAGATGAAAAGAAAAGCGGCTGATTCTAAAATCAGGCCAGTTTCCGGGAACAAAGAGGTCTGAATCTGATTTCTTATTTTTGCTAACTGTGTAATACTTATTTTGTTTTTTAATAACACTATTTCATCATATATTTGCAGCCTCCTGTTAGTTCTGCTTCTGTTATTGGAGCTAGTGAGCAAGAACTTAACCCTCCCATCTCATCAATACATCCTAGACTACGATACAAGTCTGCAAATGTGCTTCGTCATAGTCTTGGTAGTAATTTGCGAGACTCCAACAGTGTTAGTCCAAATTCAAGTTTGTTGATAAATCGGGCATTGGATAGAAACATGATTTCCCCTATTCAGAGAACTGTTGAGTCGGAACCTATTGTAGAAACCTTGGCACAAGCTAATGCTGGAACTGCGGTTCGTCCAGCTGGAACATTTGAGGCTAATGTAGATCTGCAGCCTATTGAGTTGTCAACTAAGGAATTACTTGAGCTAAAACCAATGAAATGTGAACCAATCCAAGATATATCCGTGACAGCCGATGTGACTGGTGGGGACTTATCTACTCTGTCTGATGTTGCTGCTAAAAATTCTCAAGATCAGGCAAATGCTGATATTGCTGCTAAAGAATGTTATGGTTATGATTATGAATTTGATGGTCATTATGCTTTTGCGGGACGTGTTAGTGAGGACGATGTATATGAAGATGGTGAGATCCGAGAACCAATAATGCAGTCGATTGCAGAAGACCTAATTGCTGATGAGCAGATACCTATTGCCGCTATTTACCAAGGATCAGTTGATCAATCAGGAATAGCAAATGTGCAGGAGGGATGTGAAAAGGATGTCTTACGTGTCGGACCATCTGCTGGGAGGAGAGGAGCTGTCAGGAATGCTAACGAGGCTAATAACGAGTATATTGGAAGATCTGATATGTCACCAATAGCCCTTTCATCTTTGCGAAATGCTGAAACACCTGCTTACCTCAGGCATCGATATATGGAGGAAGAGGAATTCCATCTACGAAGGAATAGGTGATTTTTTTTTTTATTCTATTGTTGTTTGATTTGTAATTTTTTTTAATAATGTTGCTTAACTCCTAACTTTTTCTTACTGCGGTTTTTCCAGAGATGAAAGAGAGAACATCAAGGATGTGAGAGATCGGTTTCAGGACCGTTCATTTCGTAGCTCAAGGGGGAATTTCATGCCTGGAAGAGAGAGGGGCAGGGGCTGGGGCAGTGACCGTGGCCAATTTCAAAGATCACATAGCGATAGGTATTATGGGCGTGATTTTGAAAGGTATCGGGGTGTAGCTGATTATCACTATAGACATAAT
Source organism: Solanum chilense (assembly GCA_032847665.1). Taxonomy (NCBI): domain Eukaryota; kingdom Viridiplantae; phylum Streptophyta; class Magnoliopsida; order Solanales; family Solanaceae; genus Solanum; species Solanum chilense. The sequence continues at coordinate 3,616,387 of CM064966.1, forward strand.
CATACAGCTACTGTTTGGGAATCTGCAAAAGAACACGACTATGATAATAGACACTACGGTGCTGCATTTGCAAGTAATAGGAGGAGGAATGCCTTACATTCACTTCGACATCCACCTGCACCTCCTATTAGATCCCGTACATGGTCCCCTCCTTGGATGAGGCAGACGGAACGATTCAGTGTTCATCACGATTCATCTCAGCACAGGCTTCCGGTTATGTACAGAGAAGAGAGAATGAGGTCTTCTCCACGAACTTCTTTTACTGAACAAGCAAGAGCTCCTCAAAGGCGTGAGCGCTCTCCAACTTATACTGCTCGTCATCTGAACGACACGAGAGATGTGGATGCTGTACAAGAGCACAGGCATCCAAGGTCTCTTTCTAGCAGACGAAGTCCACCTTATAGGACGAGAGTCGAGATTTTAGATCATCAGGAGAGGGCTGATGGTAGATTTCCCGAGCATCCCGGTGGTGAAAGTACTGACCAAAAAAAGGAAGTATCGCGAAGGGAGAGGAGAAGCTACGCAAATGAAAAATGCCGAAGATGAATCTGATATCTCCAGATTGAAGAAAAGAAGAGTTTAAGCTTGCAATTTTAGCAGTTTTTATGAAAAACACTGTTTCATACATCTTTTTTTGTTGTTGAAAAAAAATTTATTAACCTTGAATCTATGCACTAATACATGTTTTCGCTACAATCTTGTTGTTAGTAGGCTGCCCAAGGAACGCGATTCTTATCATTATTGACTGAAATTTGTTGTTTATTTGAAACTGTAAGGTAATATCGTTGCAATTTCTTTGTGACTGAAAAAACATGAAAACTAGACTTGCAATAATATGTATCGTAACATAAGTAAGTAGGAAATTTCTTGGAAATTTTAATTTCATCCATTAATTTTGATTAAAGATAACAACTTTTTTTCTAATTAGGTCCATCTAATTCACTTTTTTCTTTCCTTTTATCTAATTTGTAGCTTCACAGGCTTGTACTTTTAGCTGTCCATCGTGTACTTCTTACAGGGGAGTTTTAAACTATGCTACCTTTGTTTTTGGGAAGCCTGGGATTTGTCTCTGAATTTTCTACGACTTAATAAAACTATTCGATTAAATTACGACAACTATAACATATCTAGTGTAGTTCCATATGAGGAGGATAGTGTGTAGTAGACCGCATCGATGTTATTTTCGATAGACCGGATTGGTAAAAAGCACAACAAAACAACTCAATAAAATGAAAAAATACATCTTAAAATATAATCAAAATTTATAGGGAAAATGCATTAATTACTCCCAACCTATGTCCGAAATCTCAGAGACAGACTTATATTATACTAAGGTCCTATTACCCCTGAACTTATTTTATAAATAAATTTGGATTAATTACGTGGGTGGATTCCTCTTGAAAAAATAATTACTTATTTTAAATGTACTTTTTAATTATTATCATTTATAGCAACTTCTTTAATTTTTTCCTTTTATTGTCTCGTTCTTTCTTTCTCCTTTTCTATGTTTTGCTCGCTCTTTTTTTCTTTCTTGCTTGCTTTTTTTGTTGTTGCTCTTTTCCCTCCTTTTTTCGTAGAATAGTCAATGATTCTAGATTGTATAAATTTTGTATCAATAGTTAATTAGACAAGTGAAATAATCGTAACAAATGAAGAAGCATAAAAAACTGCAAAATGAATTAAATTTTAATTTAAAATGTATTACAAACATATTAAAGTTAAATTATTAGAAGAGGAGTAGTATAATCGTAACAAATAAAGAGGCATAAGAAATTGCAAAATGAATTAAATTTGAATTAAAAAGTTTAATACAAACATACTAAAGTTGAATTATTAGAAGAGAACTAAATATGAACGCAGAATGTAGAAAACAAAAGAACATTCTTTGATCTGCATATAAACTGAATAAAACTTGCATCAATAATGAATTAAACAAGTAACCAATCGTAACAAATCAATCAATTAATTGCAAAATAAATTAAACTTGTATTTTAAAGTGTATTACACAAATATTAAAGTTGAGGTAGAAGAGAAATTAAGCATGAATAAAAAAATGTAACAAATGAAATATTAGACAGTGATTTATAAAGTAAACTAAACTTGTATCAATAATGAATTAAACAAGTATGCAATAGGAACAAATAAATAAATTAAAAAAAATACAAATGAATTAAATATATATCCTTTATATATAAGAGTGGCATTGTAACTCCCTCCATTTGCTTTAAATTTTTGAATTAGGAGACAAAGGAAGAAGATAAAGGGGAATGGGGACTTCATGAACATGGCTTATAAATTGGAGGTGGTTCAAATCATTTATCGTTGTTGAAACATGTGAATTATGTATTTATGTTGAACATGATCATGCGGAGGATCATTGCAGAGAACGCATAAAGAGATTGAATTGCTAATTATGAAAGTCGGAGTCTTAAAAGTCTTCATGAGAATTACGAGGCAGCTGATAGCTTTTATATTATTGAAAAGGTTGAACGGGATGCGTTAGTTCATAGCCTTAGTTCATTAGTTGAAGAAATTGTTCACTTGCTAGACATAAGTTATTCACAATTATTTGTGTAAAACACTTGACGCGTGTTTGAGTCTCAAGTGTTCAACTTTGTGTGTTTTTGAACTTTTACTTTAGGTTACAATTCAAGATTTGTCAAATATGCAATTATATATTTCGGTGTTTAAAATCTAGCAGGTTCGCAAGAGACTTTAGTTATTTCAGGAGTTTTGACCAAAATAAGCTATTTTAAAAATCAATTCACCAAAATAATACGTTTTTAATTTTTTTTACAAAAATAGTATAAACGTACTTTATGGTAACGTTTTAGGATATTTTCATTAAAACAATTCAACGGACAAAAAGTTAACGGGTTGGCGACGTTAAACGCATAAACGTAACTGTGAGTAACGTTTTAGGTGTAAAACGTTACTCAAGAGTACGTTTTTGGAGAATCCAATCACGGGCCACTGACTCCAATCCTGCAAAGGCGGAGTCAAATCATTCAACTGTAAAACGTTACTATGAGTAACATTTTACACCTAAAATGTTATTTTGACTCCCGTTTCTTAAGAATCCAATCACGGGCCTTCGACTTCTGCAAATTTAAATTATACCTGATGAAATTTTGTTAATATTATTTTTAAAATGGACCACACAAGGAAATTTTTTGTTGAATTATATTTGAACATGCAAAATATTACAACAACATTTATTTATAATCACTTTAGTCAGTTTGAAAAATGGAAGAATCTGACTTTAACAGAGTGTTGTAATTGAAAGCAACGTTTTTAAGGTAAAACGTCACTGTGAGTAACATTTTATAGCTAAATATATTTTAAATTTGCAGAAGTCGAAGGCCCGTGATTGGATTCTTAAGAAACGGGAGTCAAAGTAACATTTTAGGTGTAAAACGTTACTCATAGTAACGTTTTACAGTTGAATGATTTGACTCCGCCTTGGCAGGATTGGAGTCAGTGGCCCGTGATTGGATTCTCCAAAAACGTACTCTTGAGTAACGTTTTACACCTAAAACGTTACCCACAGTTACGTTTATGCGTTTAACGTCGTCAACACATTAACTTTTTGTGCGTTGAATTTTTATAATGAAAATATCCTAAAACGTTACCATGAAGTACGTTTATACTAGTTTTGTGAAAAAAATTAAAAACGTATTATTTTGGTGAATTGATTTTAAAAATAGCTAATTTTGGTCAAAAACTCGTTATTTCATCCTCAAAAGTTCTTGACCACTGAACTACAAAAGGCATTTATCTTTAAATATTGTTTACTTTCTCAACTTATAGTAAGGATACTTGGGATACCTGTAATTTGTATATGTTGCTACAATTCAGTCAATAGAAAAATTGTAAATCTTTTTATTACAAAAATTTTATCCAAGTTGAATAAAATTAATCAATCAAATTAGTCATGTTGAGCACGAGCCCGATATGCTTGATTTAATTTTATTTTATAGGTGGTCTAATTTTTTATAAAACAATCTCATATTATTTGAGTGACATACAGTACTAAAACAAAAATAAAATAAAATGGAATGTTTAGTTAAAAAGAAAAGAGTTCGAAGTCTAAAGGTTATAAAATTTTAACAAAAATTTCAAAACGGTATATATAAAATTTTATATTAACCAAAACGACAAGATCGCTGGAACAACAGCGATTTATTCCACCGGAAAAAGCAAAATCGCTGCTACTGCAGCGATTTTGCAAAATGTAATCTTTTTTTAAAAAAATTCAAATCGCTACCTTGGCAGTGATTTTCAAATTTTTTTCTTATTTTTTTTTAGAAAATCGCTGCCTAAATAGCGATTTTTATTTTTTTTAAAATAAAAATTTCTTTTTGAAAGTCGCTGCCTTTGGCAGTGATTTACATTTTTTAAAAAGAAATTGATTTTTTTTTAAAATTGAAAATTTCTTTAAATTTTTTTTTTAAAATGGAAATCGCTGCCTAAAAAAAATTAAAACAAAATTGAAAATCGCTGCGTAGGTAGCGATTTAATTTTTTAAAAAAAAAAAACACACATTTTGCAAAATCGCTGCAGTAGCAGCGATTTTGCTTTTTCCGGTGGAGTAAATCGCTGTTGTTCCAGCGATTTTACCATTTTGTTTAATATAAAATTTTATATACCGCTTTGGAATTTTTATTAATATTTTATACCCTTTAGGTTCCGAACTCAAAAGAAAAGGTGTTAATTTCAAGCCTTGCAAGTTCATTTAGCCTCCTTGTATATGGTGTCAATCACATCCTTGTAGTATTTAAACAATTGTGGTCTTTTCTTGTTAATTTTTTTACTGCAACATTTTCTCCAACTCCGTGCTATAGCTTAAAAATATTCTTCATGCGATCAATTATCTTCAAGCTACCATTTGGTTGCCACTCACCAATATCCCCGGCCTATATGGAACCAACCATCCATTTAATCGTGACTTCTTTCACGCTTGTAGTAACTAAACAGAGCGTCTCCCCTCACGCATATTTCTCATTTAATCATATTCTATTTCAAGAACAGTTACACCAAGCACTCAATTTATATTGGGCACTGGAGGACCAACACTACCGAGTATATGAAACTGGTTGAGTAGCGATACAAATGTACCACACATGTTTCAGTAAGACCATATCCTTGAAGAATATGAGTACATGCTACAACTCGCGTAAATGCTTCTACATGAGATGAGAGGGACTTGCTCAAAAAAATATAAGGCATACGTCGCCTCCTAGTCCATCACTTACCTTACTGAAAATAATACAATTCATTTTGCCTGCGCCTTACTCAAGCAAAGTTGTATGCATATAGTCTACTTTATATCCATTATATAATTTTTTGTAACCTAAGATCACATATAGTCATCTTATACTTATATGACCATCCTTTCAATTCCATGATTTTCATTATTAGGAGCATGATAACAACAATCATGTTAAGTTATTGATTCCAACTATCCTACGAAAAATCGTGAATAATAATCAATTCAGATAAATATCCGATTCACTGCAAGAACTTAATTTAGAGATGATGTGTTCTCTAAGAACCCGTTTGGCCATAGATTTTGCAAGTAAAACTTGCGAAAAAACTCAGTGGCGGATCTAGAATTTTAAGGTTGTGGGTGCTCTGAAGTGAAAAATAAAAATACGTGCTAACAATGAGATTCGAACTTTGGTACAACAACACTAAAAGAGTCTTAAGTCCCCACCTAAGAGCCATTGGGCCAACTAAATCATCTATTCATTGGGTGGTCTATGTTAATTTTATACAAATACCTATCAATTTCTACATAGATATATACATATTCCGTAACGAAGTTAATGGGTGCTCGAGCAACCGGCGGACACCATGTGGGTCCGCCCCTAAAAGAACTTGACAAATTTTGTTTGTCCATACACTTTTTCATTATTTGGCAAATAACTACTAGAAAAAACTAGTATGTGGGCCAAATTTCATTATTTGGAAAGTTTTAGAAATTCAATTTTTACATCTAACTTATATATTTTACAAAAATAATCTATTTATTGACACCAACCAATTCAATTAGCTCCCCATCTGTCAACTAACTCAATTAATACGCTTTTCTGTTATATAGAGCATATACGTACATGGACTTTTATATCAAAAAAATTAGTTGAACAATCATAGTAAAAGCTCTGTGACAGTCCTCTCTGGAGAAACAAATTGAAGGTAATTTGTAAATATCTACATATTTTTTCTTATAGTGAATTTTGTTTAGATTGAACTTGCTTGAATTGTTTTGTATGAATATGTTCTCTTGTCTAGGTTTAAGAGTTATGAATAATAAGAATCTTTTCTCATTGTGTTTTATTTTTTCATTCGACTAGCGCAACTAATTTTTCGGGCTTGTTTGTTAAGTTTTGTAATACCCATTAATTTTCGAAGAGAACTCTGTGACCTCACCTTTTTTCGGTCAACAAGGTAATATACTTTCAATCGTGTTTGTACGCCTTTCATTTTTAATAACGACATGCTTTCAGATTTTGTGCACTCTAAAAAAATTAAGTTATGCATATGATGTGTTGTCATGTTGATGTTGTATTGTAGAAACGTAAAAAATGAATAAATCACGTGGTTCAGCGGTTGATAAATGGACTGATGAAGAAACATCAATCCTTATAAGTGTCTTGCATGATGATGCGAGGAAGTTCGGATTTAAAGGTTATGCCATCAGTGGTCCACGATTAATAGAAGTTAGGAATGAGTTTTTTGAGAAAATTGGAAATAGAGATTTCTATATTGCTATGTAATACAAATTTATGGTTAGTTTTGATAGTTTCAAAACTTATGGGTATAAAAAATCATATTTCTTAAAAAATGAAATATGTTTCCAAATTTTATGACCAAACACATGGTGAAATTTCACTCATATTTTCATCCAAATAATATTTGAATATCTATGGCCAAACGCTAGCTAAGTTTTGTGTTCCGATATTACAATCACAACTTTTATCCAATCCAAGAACAACCACTACGACAAAAATAATTATTAGTTGCCGCTAAATATGTATTTTTAGCGGCAATTGATACTCTTTGTATATGTCCCTAAAGCCTTTGGCGACATTGGTTGTAATGGCATTTAACTAATGCAGATAAAGACTACAACACTCTTTATTAAAATCAATATTTTAATGCCGTTAAAAGTTATTTTTGTTACATCACTCAGTACAAACACATCAGTCATTGTTCATTATCAATACATAACTTGAGAATTGAATTTTTTTTTCAAGAAAAATCAACCTAAATTTGAAGGTTCTGAAAGAATGTGGGATTATACATGATTTTGCAACTTCAACATGTCTTCTTGTCACTTTTCTACAAATTTCTAAATTAATTATTGTATTTTCTTGAAATGTGATACAAACAACAGAAAGATGACAGTGAATTGAAAATTATTAATTGAAAAAGATATCACAAATAATACATTTTTAAACTTTTGCCCCTTTCTTTTTATAGTTGATCACAAAGGAACTTGGAGTTTCATTAATTTGAAATGTCCGAACAATTCATTGTTAATAATAATATCTTATGTGAATCTTCGGGATATGATAGATAATATTATCAAAATGGAGCATCATAATATACATAACGGACCCAAAAAATCTACTCGTAGATGCATCTTAGCATCAAGTAGCATTATATAGTTTTCTCAGCTCCCTAAATTTATTTTTCAGTAACGACTGTGACTCTCCTATGACTCAAACGTATTTGGCCTCAAAATCTCACTTGTTACATGTACCAAAATATGTAGTACTTCTCAACTTCATATCCTGCAAAATCATAGAGTACCTATTTCAATTTAAGTTATTTAGAGATTCTCATCGATTCAATCACTTTTAGCAACATTTACTCCATTCTTCTTACTATTTACAAACACTAAATAGTCAGAGATGAAGTAATTTCACGATCCCTTGCTTTTTAATCTCAATTTTGTGCGAAAACAAAAGAGATTCAAAGATTCTTATATAACAATGGTTTTGAAAGTCAAAATTTTATCTCGACGTACCAAAATGGTTTCCTCCAAATGTATCTTAACTTTCTCTTTCAAGTTTGAAATTGGTAAGCCTTTTTTACACTTTTTTGGCATTTGATAATCCTCTTCAATGATTTATGTTTATTGTATGTGATGATCTTAAATATACCTAATTTTATGATTTAATTCCTAATTTTCTGATTTTTGTAGGATTTTATTCTTGTATGTTCCTAATTTGGTTTGATTTACTCATAGATGATTGAAAATTGGTGTTCCCTTCTTATTCTTCTCACTTCTTTTTTTTTTTTTCATTGGCAAGTTCACATTTTTGATAGTCACAATTTGTTTTACTTCTTTTTTTGTGCATTTTTTGCTTTTTGAGTAGTTTGTGGAATTTTGTAATTTCAAGTTTCTAATTAGGCTTTATTTACTCAGGCATATTTGGTAAGGCATATTTGGTAATTGTTTTTTGCCCTTGGTATTCCGCTCACTATTTTCGTCACTAGCAGTGGCTTCTCACAAGTGATTTAGTTCTTTTACATAATTTTAGATTTTAGTGTTTTTACCCTCTTTTCTTCATGTTAGATACCTCTAACTTTTTTTGAGCTTTTATTTTATTTTCCGTTTGGTCATAGATTTTCCAAATAATATTTGAAAGAAAATTTGGCAAATAATGTTTGTCCATACAATTTGTCATTATTTTGGCAAATATTTTTGGCAAATATCCCAAATTCCAAATATTAGTTTTTTCTAGTATTTGGGTCAAATCTCATTATTTGTGATCTTTTGAAAATTAAAATTATACCCCAAACTTTTATCTTTTATAAAAACACCCTCTATAATAGTTATTTGTGTTGTATTACATAATTTTTTACGTGAACACCAAAATAGTGATGAAATATTTAGTGAATATTATATAATGGTATGATTGTTGATGAAAATGATGAAAAATTAGATCAAGATAACAAAGTCACGTGCTTCGTCTACTTCACAATGTATGGAATGATGCTTGTTGCACTCACTCCAAATTACCACATTGCACTAGTGTCATAGACACTTTTTGTTATTGTTGTAACGAACATTCAGTTGACTTGTAATACAAACTTATAGTTAGTTTTAAAAACTTATGGGTATAAATCATGTTTTTCTAAAAATGTGAAATATATTTCTCAAGTCCTACGCCAAACACATGGTCAAATTTCACCCAAATTTTCACTCAAATAATATATGCCAAGAATATTTGAAAAATTATGATCAAACGCTAGCTTAATGTGAATCTTGAGATGTTATTGATCATGGTCTTTTTTTTTTTGGGAGGGGGGGGGGATCGGGGGAACTAGATAAAGAAAATGAAGGGACCTACACATGTTTTTTTTTTTTTTCGGAGCATTGACTGACAATAAATTATATGTTATAATTAAATATGCAGAGTACATTATACACATTCAAATAGAAAACTCCAAATATTTATAGGTACTATATGATAGAGACGAGAAGGATGAAGATATATGAAAAGGATTTTATAGGATGGTTAAGATTCGAGGAATCAAATAATGTAATGTGGGAACATGTTTATTCTAGAGTTGAGAGAGCAGTGTAAAGAGTCCCATGATGCTCGTGAAGGATAGCCAAGATTTGCTAGAGTTGAGAAGAGCAGTGTATATGAAAAAAATGCACACTTCTCATGATCTTCTGTTCCCTAGAATTGATTTTGCATATTTATTAATGTTTACAAATATGATATAATGTATAGTGGGCATTCCTATAATCAAGGTACTAAGAAGTTGTAATATTTAGACGTAAAGTAGGGGGGTAATTATGTCAACCTAAAGAAAGCACAGGAGTGAACAAGCTGAAGGTAAAAATCAACATGTTTTCGATATCACTAGAAACTTTGTATGTGCTTCAGCTGGATGATGCACAAAATTAAATAGTCCTGAGTACATTCAAGGTGTTTGATAACGTATCCAAGTTATCTTATTTGGAATAGTCTTTCTCTATTATAGATCATACTAGGAAAATCTCTAAAACATCTAATAATCGTGCCCGAGTCAATAGCCCGAGTGATTGACTGGGGCTATTGTCTCATGTGAGCACTGTCCTTACGACTCTCAAATGCCATGTGACTAACAAAGCATCAAGACTACACTTTATTGCATTAAAGATAAATAATCAGTCACAAGGGCAATAATATGTACCGTAACATAAGTGAAATTCTAATTCCATCCATTCATTTTGATTAAAGATAACAACTTTTTTTTCTAATTAGGTCCATCTAATTCACTTTTTTCTTTCCTTCTATCTAATTTGTAGCTTGATGGGCTTGTACTTTTAGCTGTCCATCGTGTACCTCTTGCAGGGGATTTTGGAAGTCTTTGAAGGAAATTCTTACTTCCTGGACTTCAACAAATTATTTGTCTAAATTAAAACAAATATAACATATCCGGCGTATTTCCATAAGGAGGCTAGTCTTGTAGTAGACCGCATCGATGCTATTTTGAAAGATAACTCAATAAAATAAAAAAAATTTATATCTTAAAATGTTAATCAAAATTCATATTGTTTAACTCTCAAAATATAACAACTAAAATAGGGACGAAGAAATATCTCATAGGAATACTAATAAATAACAACTATAGGGAATCCACTAAGTTTTTTTCTTCTAATAATAATATGCATATTTATTAACATTATAAAATTTTAATTCAAAGGACAATTAAAATTCATATATAATAAATTGGCTTTATCCTTAATAATTAATATATAGAGGGAAGAATCCAATTAGGGGCGTCTTAGAGATGACCTCTTTTTTGGCTTTATTATTATTAATAATAATAATTAGATGATAAATTTGGAATTAATCCTTCCTATTAGATTCTTTACACAATTATACACATATACATTTGTCAATAGTATAACTTTCTTATTAAATCGAGAGGAAAGGATCAAAATATTCCTTTCTTCTTTGGGTTAAAGCTCAAAGTGATTCTTGAATTTTCATATAGAACAGTAATAGTCCCTTATGTTTGCAATATTGGTGTACTTTTGGTTCTCATCCACAATTTTATTTATTTTTTAGCATTGATTTTATCCATAACCTATACATGAGATGTGCAATCGTCATTTTATATATTTAGTAGAAATAACAACTCCATATGAAAGTATGTGAGAAGAAAAATATTTTGTTTTGTTTAGTAGAAATCATATTGCAGGTAAAGTCAAGAGGTTCATCACGATAATTTCACGTGCAATAATACAATTTTTTCTTTTTCTGCAAAGTCATATGTTAAGATGTTCTTAGTTTAGCTGCAGTAATATTTCTAGTGAACAAAACAAGGTGTTTTTCTTATGACCTTATCTCAGATAGAGTTATTATTTCTACTAAATATATAAAAAGACGATCGGACTTTTCTTATATAAAATTCTAGGAGGCAAAATTTTAGGAGAGGACCAAAAGTGCACTAGTATTGCAAACATGAGGGACTACTAGTGCTCTATATGAAAAATTAAGGATCACTTTGAGCGTTAACCCAAAAATTAGAGACTATTTTGAGCCTTTCAGAAGAAATATTTATATAAAATTAATTAATTTATTTTTAGTGTTAACTTCATAACTTTATTGATATTCAAAGAGAAGAATACGAAGAATAACATTTTAAACAAAATAATTTAATGATTTGTTATTATTGCATCCTATTATTGGCTCCATGCAGATTGATGGAGTATAAACTAAAATTTAAGATCAATCTCTTTTTAATACTCAGCATATGTATATTGTTATCATTTATAAATTATTGATTAGAATGATAAAAACTAATTGTATATATTACCTCATTAATATTCAATGAAAAAATATGTGAGATTAGAATATTTTAAGCAAGATAGATTGAAAATTTATCTGTCTTCTTTCCATATAGATTATTGTGATAAATTATAAACCAAACAATCATTATCTTCTATTTATTTTTATATAAAATTAACCCTAATAAATAACTTATCTCTTGAAAAATTGACCCCTTTGTGCCAATCTTAAAATTTAAGCTAGATGATAAATTTTAAAAGCAATCTTTATTCTAGATTCTTGTTTTGTTTTCAAGCAATGTGAAAGATAAGACTATGGAACATATGGCATGCCACCTAACCAACACAAAATTACAACTTGTGCAATTATCTTCACATATAAGAAAAAAAAAACAAAAACAAGTCAAAAGTGTTACTAATAAAAAAGGAAAAATATCTTAGAAATATTTTAATTTTGATCAAAATTATTTTTACGATATCAAACTTTGAGAATGATCTTTTACGATTATGCTATTCTATTTAATAGTATATTTTAAAAGTATATATGTGTCCACGCGAACATCATATATATTTGCATCATTATAAATAGTAATATGTCCACGTGAATATATATATATATATATATATATATATATATATATATATATATACCTTCAAAATACACTATTAACACTTTGTTTGGATCATTGTTACACATTGTTTCATAATGTATTGTATTGTATTGTACTGCATTGTATGGTAGATACAATATTTGGCTAGACTGTATTGTTTGTTGTTGTTTAATAACATTTTAATTGTTTGGTTTGATCGTATCAAACTGTATTGTAATTTATAAATTTATTCAAAAATATCCTAATTATTTTAGGGTAAGAGGTTTGACTAGATTTAAATAATTAAGATAAATGGTAAAATAATATTTTAAAATATTATGTAAATATCTAATTGGAAAAAAAAATTAAGTAACAACGGGAACACACCAAATTGGTTGTTCCATAAAATAAGGGTTTTCATTGTTACTCAAGAACGAAATTTAACAATAAAATACAATACATTTTAAGTAACAATCAAAACAAATATTGTAGGTATAGTAACGATACAATACAATACAATGGATAACAATGATCCAAACATAGTGTAAATAATGCAGGGTAAAATGTCCTCTATAAAGTTTAGTATCATAACAATAATTTCAACCAAAATTAAAGTATTTTTCAGACTCTTTTCTTAATAAGAAATTAAAATTGACTCTTTTCTTAATTAGAGATTTCCGAAGTGTGAATCTAAATTAATCGAATTACTATATGGAGACCAAAATGGAACAACAAAAAAAATAAAAAATTGGTATGGTGGGTAGATAGGCAATAAAGGGCCTTGAATAAAGGAAAGTGTGCAATTATTGAAAAGTCCACAAACCCTAACCAAAACACCAATTTCCATCACATATACCAAAAGGAAACCACCAAGAAAATTCATAACCAAAGTCTTTCTGCCCTTTTCTTCTTCTTCTTCTCTGTTTATCACTCTTTTTTTTTGTAAAAAAAATTATTTTTTTGCCTCATTCAATACTCTTTGCTGTCTAAGAACAAAGAAAGGTTCTCACTTTTCTTCTTGTAATGCTAGATTTGTGTATTTTCTACATGTTTAATTGTTGCTTTGTATTGGGTATGTGGTTTTTTGTCAGGTAAAGTTTTGTGTTTTTTTGATTTTTGAATGTTTGGGGTTTACCTGAAATAGGGATCTGATGAGTGACTAATTTTGTATGTATTGATTTTTTGTCAGGTAAAGTTTTGTTTTTTGATTCTTGATTATCTGGGGTTTACCTGAAATATGATCTGATGAGTGATGATTTTGCTCCTTTTTTTTTACCACCCATGGAGGTTTTTCGAGATGGGGTTTCATGGAAATCGAATAGATTTGGACTATTTGACTGTTGTGGATTGTGATTGGTGGTGGGTATTGTGTTTGTTGATCGATTGTTTCCGTTATAGTCTGCTTAATTTTGATAGAACTCGACAATCGCCTAAATTTTCTAGAGACGGTGGGTGGGTGGAGGTGTTTCTGGGTTTTTCCCCCTTTTGTGTTTGGTGGGGGTGTTGTGGAGGACGTTGACCAAGTATAAGTCCGGTGGATCGTCTTAACTGCTTCGTATATCTGCAATCAATCAACTGTGACTCGATCCAAAACTAGTTTGAGTTTAGAAGATTCATGATTTTTGACTATTGTAGTTTCGCATTTACAGGCAATAGTTGGAGTTTTTGTGAATTTTGCTGTAATCTGGTGATTTGCTAGTTGTTAGTAGGAAATTAGATTGTTAGATTATTTTATTCTCTGGTCATTTATGATTTGACTTCTTTATTGTTTATGAGGTTTAGATGCTTAGATTTTGACTCATTATCTGGATCTGCTCTTGATATCTCCAAAAATAGCTGTCTTTTTTTTGTTTTATGTGTGTATGTGTGTGGTAGTGAGATGGGGTGGTTTTTTCTTCTTTTTGTCATCATGGATGGCTCTTTCTCTTCTTTTGTGTTGTAATGTTTTGGCATATCTGATTGCAGGGTGATATTAGAGGACTGTGATCTAGTTTTTCAGATGTGTTGAACTTCTTCGTTGTACTGGAGTGATATTTTCTGGAGATAAAAAACTTTAGAACCATGCCGGTTTCCGGGAACGAAGAGGTCTCAATCTGATCTCTGATTTGTCGCTGAATTGGTCTAATCTGTTATACTTTCTTTGTTTTAATGTCACTCTATTTCATCATGTATTTGCAGCCTGGTGTTCTTGCTCGGCAGTCTAGTAACTCTTCGTCAGGTATCCCTATTAAGAAGAGGTGGAACTCTATGTTCCAACCTCCTTCACCTATCTGTGCTGAGCCACCATCTTTATCTAATGAAAATGAATCCAAGACCAAATGTTCTGGGTTGAGCCAGAAATCGATCTTGAATTCGTGTGATAGTACAGGTAAAACTGACACTTCCAAGAAGTCTCTTCTAGAGGTAAAAGAAGAAACACCTTCTGGTGTGAAAGTTGACTCTAAGCCTGCTATGCTACCAGTTTTATCCATATCTTCGGAAACAAATCCTAATGCTACCTCTGGACCTTCAAGAAATGTTGACAATATTGTGAAACCAGCATTGACCCAAAAGCTAGCTAGCCAGGAAGCTATAGGTATAACAGTAGTTACTGCTGTCAAGAAGGAAGTTATTGCCAAACAAGGGGAAAACCACAGTGAACTTGAACTTCCTGCCGGTTCAGGACATGTTGAACTGTCATTAGGCCCAAAGAAACCTCATGTTTCTTCTTTGGTTGATCCGAATTCAGCAGGGAGTTGCCTGATGCGTGGAACTGTACATCCTTCGTTGCTTTCTCTGTCTTTGAACACAGGGAAGGACATTTCCCAGGACGGAAGTTGCAACAATGGATTGAATAACAATGATGCTGATGATACCGCACGCACAAATAGATCTAACTGGGATCTGAATACTCCCATGGATTCATGGGATTCTGGTGAAGATTTTCCTGTTCAAGATGCAAGTCAAGTTGTTCTGTTACGTAAGACATCTAGTTTACCAGACATAAAGCTGCCTATTAGTTCTGCTTCTGTTACGGGTTCTAATGGTGATAAAGGGAAGCAAGTTGTTGGATCTAGTGAGCAGGAATTTAATATTCCCTTCTCAATACATCCTAGCCTACCATACAAGCCTGTGGATGGGCTTCATCTTAGTCTTGGTAGTACTTTACTGCGAGGGTTTGACTCCTCTGTACTTCAGTCATTAGCTAAAGTAGACTCCAGCAGGGTTAGTCCACACTCTAGTTTACTGAAAAATCTGGCATTGAGTAGAAATATGAATTCCACTACTTGTAAAACTGTTAAGTCAGAACCTGTAGAAGAAGCCTTGGTACAAGCTAACGCTAGAACATTGGAGGCGAAGGTAGGAAAACCTGAAGTTGTGAGGCAGAATCTGCAGTCTATTGAGTTGTCAACTAAAGGTCCTCAGGAATTACTTCAGGAAAAACCAATGAAATGTGAACCACTCCATGAAGTTAGCCAGGAAATATCCATGACAGCAAATGTGATTGCTCACCAATCAGTTGCAAGGGTTTTGCAGCTTCAGGAGAGTTCCTCTTGTTCCTCTTCTTCTTCGACATTGCCAATGCCTTTGACCCCTCCACTGGGATGCCCTTCTAGATTGTCTACCTGTTCAGATTTGTCTGTGAGTGGTGGAGACTTGTCTACTCCGTCTGAGTACTCTGCTCATACTAATGAAGCTAATAGGATTAAAAATGCTCTAGATCAGGCAAATGCTGATATGGCTGCTCTAAATGCAAACTTTGAACTCAAAGAATCAAATGTATCCAGTGATAAAGTAGAGGCATCTGTTTCAGCGGGCATGAATATTGAAGATCACATGGTGCGCAAAAAGATACAAGACCCACATAATGTGTTTGCAAGTGTTGAAGGATCGGCAAATGATGAGGAAAAGATATGTATATCAGCTGGTACAGAAGAAGAATGTTATGGTTCTGATTATGAATCTGATGGTCATCATGCTTTTGCGGGACATGTTGACTCTGAGAATGTGGGGTGTGGCAGAGAGGATGAGGAATATGAAGACGGTGAGGTCCGAGAACCAATGATGCCGTCGATTGAAGAAGATCCAATTGCTGAGGGGATGGAATCAGAGAAAAATAATGTATCTACCAGCAAAAATGCTCATTCTTCTGGCATTGGGGAATCTCATTGCTTCAATAATGATGACAAAGGTTACAGTATACCTGTTCATACGGAGTCTAATGATGACCTTGTGAAAGGCTGTGATGAGAAAACTGTCCAAATTGATCATAAAGATGGTAAGTTGCAGAGTCCATTATTAGGTAAGGAGGAAACAACTGGAGCTGATGAGGAGAGGCCAATTGGCGCTGTTCACCAAGGATCAGTTGATCAATCAGGAATAGCAGATGATCAGGAGAGATGTGAAAAGGACGTCTTTTGTGACGTAACACCTGTTGGAAGCAGTGGGGCTGGAAGAAATGCTGGTGAGGCTAATAACGAGTATATTGGAAGATCTGATATGTCATCGACAGCTGTGTCATCTTTGCAAAATGCCGAGACACCTGTTAATGCTGCCTCTAGTAAAGATTTGACAAATTTTGGAAGCAAGAGCCGTATAATCAGCTTACCTCGTGCATCCAATGTGACACCACCTAGTAATTTCAGACCTGTTACAGGTAGATCACTGCCTTCAAGAAGTGGAAGAGAAAGGTATTCAGATATGGAGGAGGAGAAATTTCATCTTCGAAGGAATAGGTGATTTTTCTTTTCTTTTTATTGCTGTTTGATTCGTAATTTTTTTTATATTTGAATGCTGCTCAACTATGACTTTTCTTTCTGTGTTTTTTTCAGGGAAGAAACTTGTGCTGATGGTCCTAAATTTGTGCGAGATAGGATTCAGGACCGGTCATTTGGCAGCTCAAGGGGGAACTTCATGCGGGGAAGAGGGAGGGGCTCAGCCCGATTTGACAGTTTACGTAGAGAATGGGATTCTGGGCGTGATTTTGATAGCTATGGAGGTGTAGCTGATTATCGCTTTAGACCTAAACGTAGACCTACTGTCGGGGAATCTGAAATTGAACGTAACGATGGACCGGATGGTCATTTTGTTCGGGGCAATACAAAGTTTACCACAATGCAGAGAAGAGGCTTCCCTCGAATGCGGTCTAAATCTCCTGTTAGATCTCGTACACGGTCCCCTGTCCCTTGGTCATCTCCTCGGAGGAGATTGAATGAAGGATATAATAATGGTCCCCCAGATTCATCTCATCACAGGTCACCAGCTATGTACAGGGAAGATAGGATGAGGTCTTCTCCACGGACTTCTTTCACCGAAGAGATAGTTCCCCGAAGACGTGATTCCCCCTCATATACTACTCGGCGTCTGAATGATTTGCGGGACGTGGATGCTGTACAGGAGCACAGTCATCCGAGGTCTCTTTCTAGCAGAAGAAGTCCACCTGATCGGGTATTTAGTAGAAGCAATAGGAGACTTGAGGTTTTAGATCGTCGGGAGAGGGCTGATGGGGATGAGTACTTTGATGGGCCGATACACACTGCTAGATTTCATGATCTTCGTGGTGGTGGAAGTACTGATGAGAGAAGGAAGTATGGTGAGAGGCGTGGAGGACCCATTCGTTCTTTTCGTCCTTCTTATAACAGTGAAAATGACAATTTCCGTTTCCACCCAAGTGGTGGTCCTAGGCCTTTTAGGTTCTATCAAGAAGCTGATGCAGAATTTGTTGAAAGAAGTAATACTAGAGACAGAGAATTTGATGATACTATCAAGGATCGACCTTTACCTAGACGAATGAGAAATGTCGAAGAGCAAGAAAATGGTAATTTTAGACAGAGTGGGCAGCTTTGGCACGACGAGGAATTTGATGTCTCCAGATTGAAGAGAAGAAGATTTTGACTTGATAAACCTGAAATATCAACAGCTGCACCATGGGAAACACTGTTTCAGCATCTCTTTGTTCCCGAAAGTGAATTGTTGTTCCTTGCTGACGTGTACAGGTGCTGCGTGTAACTGAGGAACAGAGACAGACTTTTGAATGCATCTAGACAAATGTTAAATGTTGAAGAGAAAGAAGGCGACGGTCAAAATAGGGTTCTTGCCTGAAGAGGGTTGACGTCTCCTCTATCAAAAAGAAGCAGTTCTTGACTTGATATCTCCATTGAACCTCGAATCTTTGGGGAGAATGCACTGATGCATGTCTTTATTTCAGTAAAAAAAGAAGGCTTGTTGCTAGTAGGCCGTCCAAGGAACGTGCTTTTACCATTGCTTTCTTTTGGAGGAGAAAACTACTAGTTTAATATGCTCTACTATGCTGGCTTGAATGCTATTTTTACTAGTTTTAAGTTGCTAATATGCATGCTGGCTTTGTGTAAAGCTTCTGGTTTAAGTGCCTGGGTTCAGTGGTTCTAACCAGCTTGTGTTGGCCAGTTAGAGAAACAGGCCAGTGATGGGAACTTATCCAAGGTTAAATTATGCAGGTTAAGTATGATATTTAACAATAACACCATCTGTGACACCTTTATCATTGAGATGGATGTACATACTACCTCATTTGCATCTCTTGAGACGTTGTTCCCGTTCTCTTAAGTTCTTTTTTTGGTTTAACTGTTCGGAATTTGAAGCCACTGGTTTAACTAAACCAGGTTTGCTCTGAGTAGGCTCACGAAAGGGGTAACTCGCGCTGCACCAAAAAGTTATCCTGATTGAGATGGTTGTACATACTAGCTCATCACTTGCACCTCCTGAGACCTGCCCTGACCTTGATGTTTTTCTGGTTTTAACTATTCAGTATTTGAAGCCAGTTGAACTAATCCGGGTTTGCTTAGGCTCTTGCTAAAGGAGCAAGGGCTTTGCATCTAAAAGATTGTCAATTTTCACTAATGGTATCAAGTGTTGTGCATTAAAAAGGTTTTTTCCATTCTCAGGGTCGAATTTCGGACCTCTATTATTTATTTGTTCTCACTGAATGGGTAAGGTGCGATGCATTAAAAGTTGTCCATTCTCAAGACTCGAAGTTCAGTCTTTGGGTCTGAATTCTCGACTTCATATTATTCACCTTTTCTCAGGTAGAGTTCGAAATTTTAATCTCAGGATTTGAATTTTCGACTTGTATGATTTTGTATTCTCGTTGATGGGGGTGCTATGCGTAAAAAAGTTATCCATTCTCAAGGCTCGAAGTATGAGTTTTCGACTTCCTATTATTTACCCTATCTCATTGAAGGGTGTTATACACAAAAAAACTTGTTCATTCTCAAGGTAAGAAGTTCAATCTATGGGTTTGAATTCTCGACTTAATATTATTTACCCTTTCTCATCGAAGGGGTGCTATGCATTAAAAAGTTGTCCATTCTTAGAGTTCGAAGTTCAATCTCAGGATTTGAATTCTAGACTTGTATGATTTTGTATTCTTGTTGATGGGGGTGCTATGCGTAAAAAAGTTGTCCATTCTCAAGGCTCGAAGATTGAGTTTTCGACTTCCTATTATTTACCCTTTCTCATTGAAGGGTGTTGATGCACAAAAAAAACTTGTCCATTCTCAAGGTTCGAAGTTCAATCTATGGGTTTGAATTCTCGACTTAATATTATTTACCCTTTCTCATCGAAGGGGTGCTATGCATTAAAAAGTTGTCCATTCTTAGAGTTCGTAGTTCAATCTCAGGATTTGAATTCTAGACTTGTATGATTTTGTATTCTCGTTGATGGGGGTGCTATGAGTAAAAAAGTTGTCCATTCTCAAGGCTCGAAGATTGAGTTTTCGACTTCCTATTATTTACCCTTTCTCATTGAAGGGTGTTGATGCACAAAAAAAATTGTCCATTCTCAAGGTTCGAAGTTCAATTTATGTGTTTGAATTCTCGACTTAATATCATTTACCCTTTCTCATCGAAGGGGTGCTATGCATTAAAAAGTTGTCCATTCTTAGGGTTTGAAGTTCAATCTCAGGGTTTGAATTCTCGACTTTTATGATTTATCCGAAGGGGAGATATCCATCATTAAGTTGTCCATTCTTAGGGTTCGAATCCCTGACCACCATTATTGAAAGGGTTAAATGATGAGAAGTTCTACATTTTTAGAATTTGAATTCGAGAGATCTCTATTAATCCACCGTCAAGTCTCGATGGTCTCAATTATTTGACGTTTCTTTATTAATTGGTCGATTCAGTTTCAAATAACTAATGAGAACTTGTAAACAAATAGCTAAATTTGATTTTTGAATAAACTATTATTAACTTTGCGAAAAGTCACAATCTATAAATAATAGAAGCAATCTCTTTGCTTTATTTCGAAAACATTTAAGAATCTAATTATATAATCTATTTGTAATCTATATGATTAGTGTACGATGAGAATAGTACTCTTAGTTGTAATTAAAAATTATTCATTTTTTATGCTACTAAAACTTGCTATACTTATTCTATCAGATATAAAATGTTATGAAACTTATTTTTCCCTATTTCTATTATAGAAGTCATTTACCTAATTTTAAATCGATTGAGGTCAAAAAAAAAATCTTATTAAATTCAGCAACAATACAACAATTGAAATAAGTTATATTACAAATGCACAAAAAATGTAAGGGTAAAATAATATGTGAGCAAATATGAGAAAATCTCAAAGAGCTATGTCTGATATCTATCTGTTTTGGAATTTGACTAAGCAGATATGAATCGAGAAAATCACACTATGAAGAGTTAAATACTTCCTACTAAAGACATTACTCCATACTCAGAATTTGAACACGTAACAAATCGTTGAACTATATATATAATGGTTATATAAATGAAAAAAGCATATATATATATATATATATATATATATATATATATATATATATATTATGATGGATGTTTTAGTACTTTCTAAATATGATAAAAACTGAATAATATGACTTAATCGTCACTGCTTCCATTGAAGATCAAGGTTCAAATACTAATCGAAATAAAAATATTCAAATTCTAATCGAAATAAAAATATTAGGTATTCTTTTTTGGGAAAAGGCTCAAATATGCCATCGAACTTTCATAAAAGGCTCATTTATGCCATCCGTTAAAAGTTTGGCTCATCCATGCCACTACCGTTTAAAAAAAGACTCATTCATGCCATTTTTTTTAACGGTGGTTTTACAAAACCACTTTTTACACGTGTCAGATTAAAATTCGTCTAGGTCATTTTTTATTTATAATAAAAATCAAAAATTTGAAAAATTATTAAATAAAAAACCCACCCAAATAAAGACTCACCCAAGTAAAGACCCACCCAAATTAAAAAAAATATCTCATATTCCCCACAATTACTACATGTCATTATAGAACCTTTTCTTGATGAACTCCATTCACCTTTTCTTTTTCTTGCTTCATCTGTTGTTCTATCTCTTTTTTTCTTGGGTCTTCCAATAGTTTTGATCATATCAGGTGGTTCCATTGCATGATCAGGATCAACATTCCAAAATTGTATTCCTCTAACAGGTTATATGAGATATTCTTAGATTGAGGTTGGGTAAAAGTGAATTGAAAAATTGGGTTACTAATGGGTTATATGAGATATTTTTTTAATTTGGGTGGGTTTTTACTTGGATGGATCTTTATTTGGGTGGGTTTTTTATTTAATAATTTTTCAAATTTTTGATTTTTTATTATAAATAAAAAATGACGTGGACGAATTTTAATCTGACACGTGTAAAAAGTGGTTTTGTAAAACCACCGTTAAAAAAAAAATGGCATGAATGAGTCTTTTTTTAAACGGTAGTGGCATGGATGAGCCAAACTTTTAACGGATGGCATAAATGAGCTTTTTTTGAAAGTTCGATGGCATATTTGAGCCTTTTCCCTTCTTTTTTTATTTACCTTAAGTGAAAGTCACCTAATACTTTTACCGATAGGAGGTGATTAAAACTCGATAAAATACTCTAAACGCGCACAAGATGGCTCAAACAACATATTACTAAAAGGATTTATAGGACAGCTCGATGCAAGAATCATACACAAAATCCAAGGAGGGGTCGTATCTATAGGCAGAGGTGGAGCCAAGATTTCTATTTTGCCGATTTCCAATTATAATTTTTGGATTTTGAATATTATCATTTATATGCCGAACGTAGTATTTGAGCTAAAGCTACTAAGCTCCGCCCTTGCATGTAGGGCATGGAAGTATTAAATTTTTACAACTCAAACTCGTAACGTGTAAATGATAAAAGAGTCAATTTTATCGTTGCTTCGAGACAATAAGATATATACTAAAACAAAACAAACTGTGAGAAGTTTATCATACAGACATCCAATTCGAAAAAAAATCTCAGAGAACTCAACAATGGCAGCTCAACTATTTAGGCCAAACGCTAACTTTCTCTTTCTCATTCTTCAAATACACCGCCGCTACGGCGGCGACAAAATAAACCTGAATGAACACAATCGCCGGCGTATGGTAATTAATTACACTCTTACCTGTTGCAAGCTCCACCAACAGCAATGCGGATAATCCAAGCATGGCGATCCGTCCATTGACCCGTTCCGAAAACGGGCTAAACCCGAATTCAACGGGTAAGCCTTCGGAAACAGGTTCCTTTAGAGGAATTGGTGGGAGAAACACGCTCGACCCGGATCCGGATCCGGATCCAGATGAACCTTTTTTGCCCTTTCGAGTTTTTCGCACCTCCGCTTTCTTCCCTGTTCCACTACGGTACCGGAGACGGACTTGGGAGAGACGATTCTCGAAACTGTCGGGATCGGAGGATGAATCGACGGCGGTTTGTTCGTCGGTGTCGGAAGGTGAAGATTCTTCAGTGGTGGCGCGTACAGTGAAGGAGGAGTACGACGGCGCGTGGAATTTGAGAGGAGATTTTGAGAAGAAAGGGTTTGATTTTGTGAGTTGCAGAGTAGAAGAAGTTAAGGTCGCCATTTTTTTATTTTTTATGAAGCTTTCAGTGCCTCTGGTTATTGGTTAGTTAGATAAGAAGCTTTTTTTTTTTTTTTAAATTTTTTTATTTAAAAGAAAAGATGAAAAAATATTAGAATATTTATTTTTTGTGAAATTTGTGGTTGGTATTTTTATTTTTATTTTGGCTAGAATTAATTTTAAGAAATTATGTAAATGAGATGAGAAGGATTTTTTTTATAAAAAAAAAAAGGAGGGGGGAAATGTGTCTCATTATCAACCACAAAAATCCTACTCTATAGAAGATCAATGATACTTTATTTTTATTTTCTTAATTCTACGGTTTTATATGTGATAAATTTGTATTCAATAAAAATGAATAATAAATACTAATAAAACTAATAGTAGAAATGAGATTTAGAAAGAAAAACGAATCTATAGAATTTATAATGTGTTCTTACGCATTTGAGTTTTTGAAATATATTCTTTTAATAATTTATTTTAGGTAAATAGTGATATCTCATATTCGCAGAACTTCATATTCACTCAACAAACTATAAATTATGCGGATATTTTTAAGGAAGAAAAATAAAAATCATTAAAAGATCTAATTATTTTTTAAATTTGAAGTCGAGCGAGCAATGACAACTCTAAACTTGTTTTCTTCTAAGGCCTTCAACAATACGACGATGTGCTTTTATTTAAACACTTCAAAAAAATTCTGTCGTCGTTTACTTCTTCAAAAAAGTGAAGTAACATTTTCACTCTTCGTCAAAAAAATTCATTCCATTTAACTTTATTTATTTTATGGACCGAAATTTAAATTTAATGAATTATTATTTTAACCTTGAAGATTTGCTCATAAGTAAATTAAATCTATTTTTTTTTAATGAAACTTCATTTATAAGATCATTGAGTGTGATTCATTGCTTCAATAGTACAAACATTTGAATAGTCCTTTTCACGTTGCGCTAGTTTTTTAGTATTAATTAATTAGGCGCTTTTTAAATAATAACATTAGTTTAAAAGGTAATGTTAAAAAAGAAATATTTACAAAATTAAATTAATTTTAAAAAAAATTATATCAAATATATCATTTATTGATTATTGTTAAATCAGTATGTGCAAGTTTATTGACTTGTTAGGAGCTAATATGAATCAGATAAGCAAGTTTTATGAGTCTGAAGCCTAAAGGTATAAAATATTAACAAAAATTTCAAAACTGTATATAAAATTTTATTAACCAAAACGGCAAAATCGCTGGAGCAACAGCGATTTCCTCCAACAGAAAAAGCAAAATCAGCGATTTTGTAAAATGTGATATTTTTGTAAAAAAATTCAAATCGCTACCTAGGCAGCGATTTTCAATTTTTTTAAAAAAAAGTTTTTTTTTTTTTAGAAAATTGCCGCCTAGGTAGTTTGAATTTTTTTTTTTTTTAAAAAAAAATCACATTTTGCAAAATCGTTGTAGTAGCAACGATTTTGCTTTTACTGGTGGAGAAAATCGCTGTTGTTCCAGCGATTTTATCGTTTTGAATAATATAAAATTTTATATATCGTTTTGAAATTTTTGTTAATATTTCATACCCCTTTAGGCTCCGGACTCCAAGTTTTATCATAGAATTGTTGAATTACTATTGAAGGTATTAAAAGAAAATGAGGTAGATATAAAATTGTTAATATAGACATAATTAAAGATAATACACGATAAATGGAAAGAAAAAAATCATATTATCGATAATATTAATTGGAAATATGTTTTATTCCTACAAATACGTTGGCTTGGAACCTATTATTTATCTTTTAGAAGATTGTGATCGTCTGAAAAATATGGAGGACTTTTTGTTGTTCATCATATATTCTTAAAGATCTTTAAAATAAAATATTTAAAGAATTTGGTAAGAAATAACAAATTTTAAAGAGTGTTTTCCAAACTAGAAAGTCAAAATTAGTTGAGAAAATAGAATCAGAAAAATAATATACAAAATATTTTTCTCAAAGAAGAAAATCGAGTCTATTTAATCAATAGTGTGTCCTTAAAGAAATTATTCCCCTCAAGTACCCGACGTTAATGGAATATATCTTCTCAAGATAGAACGATCTTACTCACCGGTGCATCAATACTTATACCCACGATGTCACCGAACCACTCAACCATAGTAAAGTGCACTTAAAATACTAGATTTAGTAGTAGAAGAATAAGTCTATAAAATTGGTTATCATAAAATGAGTGAAAATACCTCTATTTCTAGACAACAAAGGACAGTGTGAACAAATATTTATTGTGTCTTATCAGATAAAAAAGGTCACAATCCTATGAAAAGTTACAACCTTCGAAAAGGTCAAAAACTTTTTCATTGTAATCACAATATTTTATAAAAATCACAACTCTTTATATAAATTTTAACTTTTTATTAAAATCGCAACTCTTGATTTTTTATTTCACGCCTTTTAAAACCCAAACACTTTTAATATCTATATTTGACATTGAGGTATACAAATAAAGTTGAATTTATCATTGACAACTTTCACTATCCTATAATGTTTCATTATATATATGTGACATGAGCTTGTTGTATGCTTATTTAAAGTATTTTTGGATAATAGATAGATCTTATACCTGATTAATCCACAAGACCAGCTTCATCATGACCAAATTAGTTTAGACAATCATCTTTTTATAATTAATAATGAACCAAACCAAACTCCAATATGAAGTAACAATTACCTAACTAGACTCGATAATCGTTAGCAAAGAGACGAATTCAGAATATAAGTTAAAAAGAAAATGTAGAACATCATTAGGTTCACATACTATTTATGATAATATAGTGTGTATGTGTTTGGTATAATAGACAGAGGGTTCATACTAAGAGTAGACAATAATTATTAATTATCGAAAATATAAATATTTATATCAATATAGATTGTGATGAAATGATTGAGATCAATTCATTGTGAATCAAAAGTCTTGAGTTTGAATTCTGTATAAATATAAAAAATCACATTAAACAAAGTGCAAACCCGAATTAGTCAGATTCAAAAACAACAATTAAGATAGGATAAGGGAGTACTATATAATTTTTTTTGATATATCTTTGAGTTTTTATTTCAAACCAAAATGCTTTATGATCTAAATTTTTATTTACTTACACTACTCTGGATATTAATTCCCATCTAGGGAAAGTAAATATTTAGTTGTATTGGGTTGTTATATTTTATAAATGTTAACTAATTAAAATAAATATTTATATAATTATTTGACCATGACTAAATAAGAGTTAGACAGTGCATATACAAGCTCAAATATCTTATATTTATTAATTCACTTGATATAAATATCTAATAATAATAATATATTAATTGATGTAATCTAACATATTACATGTAGAGTTTATGGAGGATAGAATGTATGTAGAATGTGGATTCGCTTGGACTATGCTATGTATGAATGATCTTTTTTATTTCATAGGGGATCTTGCATTAACCAGTATAGAATTAGGTGTAGCTATATCACGAGCTCATATTTCTACGTAGACAAAATTCCTTCTTCGTTGAGGTAAAGTTTTATATCGAGAAGAACCTCATACTTAGTGTAAACACCCAATATAAATAAAAGTTTACCTTATCTATTCTTGAAAATAAAAATAAACGTTGTGTGTGTTGTAGGGGTGGAGTGGGTGAGGTAGGCGGGGTGGTCACGAGTTTTAAAGAAGGCAACTTAAAAGTGATGATTTTTTATTATTCAGTGCTCGATATCAATACTGGGATATTGATTAATTCAGACCCGCATTATGTTAAGTCCTATTAAGAAGAGAAAAAATCATATCAGAAATGATTTTTTTTTATACATTAAGTTCAAACTCGAACTTTTGATTGAAAATTGAGAGATCCTAACCGTTCCGTTATTATTCTTTTGTGATGTTTAGAATTGAATACAGAATTTAACAGACAAAGATTGGTGTAACCACAATAGCCAAACCCTAATTAGGAATTTTTTTAAAAGTTGGTGAGAAATAGAGCATGGTAAGGAAGACTTTAGACCTAAAGATGTTTTGTTTTTTTTTTTGTATTGTTTTTGCATTCATGCATGTATAATGTTGAATTAAGTCATTCCCATGCATGTGATTGAGATTTGAATTTTGATAACATGTCATATTGTTTAATTGACTTTATTTTTCGATCTTTATATTAAAAAAAGATAAAAGAAAATTTTAAAATCTTCACATGCACGCACATGATAAGATTTAAATTTGTTAGGTGAAGAAACTTCAACACATTTTCTTAGATTAATAAATTTTCTTTATGTTTGTGTTATTCGTTTATCAGAAACCCGTCCATTGATATGTCAGAGGTAGTATGTTTGATACAAAAGAAATGTATTTTATAAAAATATATTTAAAAAAAATTCTTTTTAGTTATTTTAATTATATTCGATACGTGAATAATTAATATTATAGGGAAAATACCCAAGTACCCCCTCAATCTATACCCAAAATCCCAGAGACACACTTATACTATACTAAGTTCTTATTACCCCCTTGAACTTATTTTATATGTAATCTTCTACCCTTTTTAGCCTACGTGGCACTAGTTCGAAAAAAAAGTCAACCATCTTTGGGCCCACAAGATAGTGCCACGTAAGCTAAAAAGGGGTAAAAAATTATTAATAAAATAAGTTAAGGGGGGTAATAGGACCTTAGCATAATATAAGTGTGTCTCTGAGATTTCGGACATAGGTTGAGGGGGTACTTGGGCATTATCCCAATATTATACAAAAAATATCTCTATATAATATAGTCAAATACTAAATGAAGATATACGAGGGCGGAAATGAAGATGAGATAATTTTAATGAAGATGTAATTTTTTATATAATGTACTAGTTACTGCATAAAATAAATATTACAAGGAATATATTTGAATTAATTCCTTTTCTTTTTTTGTTTAAAAAGTGATCAACCTTTTTAACATTAGTAAACCATCTAATTATATCCTTTTTCTTTTTGCCTAATTTTGTACAAATGTCAATGGTTACATGTTTATTAGCACATTAATATTTTTTTTAAACATGGAATTGGTAGATTAGGGGGTGCTAGCAGTTTGGTTTGGGAAAGATACAACTACCAATAGCTTCTTAAATATTGACCAAACTAATTCCAAGACTTCATACTTACTGTTTCCGTCCACTTTTAATTATTATGTTACGCTTTTTAAAATTTAATTTAATTGATTTTGAAAATTAAATTAGATTACATTAATTTAATATTTTAAACAATTAAAAAAATAAATATTCAAAAATTATACGAAAAGTGCTATAAATTGTAATTATTTATATCAATATGGTGAAAATACATCATATGATGTCAATATCAAATTTATTGTTTGGTAAGAATTTGGCAGAAATTTTTAAAAACTTATAATAGCTTTTTTAATTTAAAATAGGGATAATGCCCAAGTACCCCCTCAACCTATGCCCGAAATCTCAGAGACACACTTATACTATACTAAGGTCCTATTACCCCCCTCAACTTATTTTATTAATAACTTTTTACCCCTTTTTGACTTACGTGGCACTATCTTGTGGGCCTAACGATAGTTGACTTTTTTTTTTCAAACTAGTGCCACGTAGGCTAAAAAGGGATAGAAAATTAATTATAAAATAAGTTCAGGGGGTAATAGGACCTTAATATAGTATAAGTGTGTCTCTGGGATTTCGAGCATAGTTTGAGGGGGTACTTGTGCATTATCCCTTTAAAATAAACTGAGCTTTCTTCCATTTTTAGTTAATATGTATTAAAGATAAAAAAAGGTAAAAATGTTCCGCAAAATAATATAGGTAAAATACTATTCTGATTAAATTTCTTGGCCAATTTTTTTTTCCTTTTAGAAATTTAAATTTAACACTTCTAATTAAAATGAAGAAACTACAACCATCCTATCGCACAATATTAATTTTTTTTACTTGAAAATTATATAGGTTCAAAATCCATGACATTATTATAATTTTTTCACATCAAAAGTGATTACTTTTTCAAACATTGGTTATTTAATTTTTAATTAATTGGTCCTAAAGTGACCAACAGGCAACATATACAAGTTCATCCAAGAAAGCGAGTTTGATAAGGATTTTTTTCATCTTTAAAACTCGAATTTGAGATCTTTAATTTAAGCAGGTGGATAATTTTATTTAATTATTTCACTACATATCTTGATCGTACTTTTTGGTTTAACAATAATTTTTTATTTTTATTAACTTGACACACCTATAAAATAATAAATAATAGGAATAATATTATTATACAACCCTTCAAAATTTAATATTTTAAAAAGTATATTAGATATTTGAATTGTATTTAATACTGAGGGTAAAATAGATATAACATCGTAAATTATCTCTTGATTTTCTAAATTAAACAAATAATAATCCCCTCATTTCAAAATAATTAAATTATTGGGTGTTTTACACTCTTTAAAAAAGAAGATTATGATATAAATTAGACATTATTTTTCATTTTTGTCCGTGTTAATTATTGTAGAATTAATCTGTAGAATTATTCAAAGCAACTAAAATTTCTTGAACTCATCATATAGAAAATCTAAATAAAAGGTAAAATGGAAAAAATATTCTAAATAATCTTAAAGATTGAACAATTAAATTAATTTAAAATATGAAAAATATCTCAATAACTTAGTTATTTTAGAATAAAAAAATATTTTTTTAATATAATAGATAAATAAAAATAGAGAGAGAAAGTATTTTGCAGTGTGTCCTAAATGGATAAATATATTTAGAGCTGGCTATAAATTGAGCAAAAGCAACATTAATTTTTAGAGCTGGCTAGTTGACTAAAAATTTGTGTTCTTGCTGAATATTACTATTTATTGTGTTTATTTTTATTTGTTATTTTACTAAATAATGTTTAGTATTAGTCTATGAAAAATAAATGTGTTTTATTGAGGGTAAAATATGGAGAAAATTAATTTTTCTTTTCTTTGATATGTCAAAAGTGATAAGTAAAAAGTCAAAATTTATTTTAGAAATAAATGACAAGTAAAAGCGAAAGAAGAGATGTTTTCATTCGGCCAAACTCTAATTTAGATCATAAATATCATTTAATATATATTCAATAATAGTTGTTCATTATTTACTTGATATAGAGATTAAAAAATCGTAATTGTTAGGGATATTTTATCAAATCACTCTTATTAAATATACGTAATCAAAAAAATAAATAATATGTAATAATAAGGATAAAATACACACAAAATGATAATTATTTATTTATTTTTATAACTAGACAAGTATTATTGGACATTTAAAATAATATAATGAACAAGTAAAAATTCTTCTCGAATACCTATGGAAAGATTTTACGTATAAGAACAGAATAACAGATGAAGTCTACAAAAAGACAACGCATGTATAAAAATTTATCAACTCCGACCAACCTAAACAATTGGAAATAATTAGCTATAGACAAATTCTTACACATCTATATAATGTGTAATTAATCTAAATTTATATCGTGTAAAATTTATTTAATATCATATTAATGATAGTTAGATGGGTAAGGATAGTCACTAATAACCTTTATTTTAGTGTGTTTGGACAGGTTTAAATAATGAAAAAAATATGGGAATTCACAGTGGTTAAATTGTTTTGCAATGCTCACTTCATTTCAAAATAAATTATATTTTACATAATCAAGCAGAACTATTTTTTTTATTTCAAAATTATATTTATTTTAATATATGGAGTTTTAAATCATTAAAAAGATACTTTTTTTTAAAAAAACATTTAATTAGGAGTGAAATAATAAACTATTTTTTCTTTTCTAGAAGTATCTTTTTAAAGTCGTATAAAAATTAAAAACATTATTTATTTTAAAACATAAAAAGTGGTTAAGAGGTTGTTAGGTTTATTAATGAGGAGGGGCTGCCTAACTTGCAAAGTAAAACTTAATTACTTGTTCAAAATCATTTAATAGCATCATAAATTATTTTAGTCAACTACTACTATTATTATTATTATGAACAACAATAAATTGCCTACAATGTTCAATTTATTCACATCTATATACAATAAAAAATAAAATAAAGAAGAAAAAAACAATTAAAGCGTGATAATTAAAATTAAATATAAGTTTTGGAAATCATGTTCCATTAACCTGTCAAAAAATGTCCTCTTAGTCTCAAATTATTAATTATATTTTACTCATTTTATTTTATATCAACTGAATTTGTAAGACAATAAATAGTTATTAACAAAAAGATTTCAAGATATACTTTAAATCACTTTTACTATCGCTTTTTGTGAAAATATAAATATAACTTTGTACATAGTGCAAGTCATCTATTTTAATATATAGAACTCCAATAAATAAAAAGATTAATATGAAAATAATTTCAAACATTTATCTTGAATTTTGAACAGTTTTCAATTATTGTTAATAATGGAAAAAAAACCTCAAAAATTTAATTGATATAAAATAAAGGAAGTATATAATAATTATCCCAAATTATTTATTATTTTAAAGATATAAAGATTATTTTTTAAATAATTATTATTTTTAAAAATTATACATGTCTCAATAAGATATAAATATTTGATAAAGAGAAATTATTCTTTAAGATACATATTTAAACTCTTTTTTCTAACTAATGTATTGGAATGTGTAAAAACAATAAGAAGAAATAATAATACATGTTGATACCAGTGACGGAGTCAGAATTTTTAATAAGAGGGTTCAAAATCTGTGAAAATAAAATCACGAAGTAGTTGAAAGGAGTTCGATATTTACTATATATACATAAAATTCATTTTAACTATGCCTAAATAATATAAATTTCCGCTGAACCCTCTTATACTAAGATGGCTCTGCCCCTGGTTGATATAATTAGATTGAACAAACAAATATAACGTATCTGATAAATATAAAGCAAATTGATCGATACTATATCGAATTTGAGCAAACAAATACAATGAATTTGAACAAACAGGTACAACTCCAAAATAGTAGTTATGTATGTTTAAATATTTTCTAATATAATTATTGTAGAAAAGTACTCAGCAAATATTTAGCCATAAATTTTAAATATCTTTTTAACTTTATTTAGAATTTATTGAGTTAGTTGGGTTTGGTATACTTTTTACGATATTTAAAATAATATTCATGTTTAAACGTTTTTAAATACTTAGTCAAAAACAAATTATAAGTTATTGTTTTAATTTTATATTTTTCTTAGCCAAATAGAATATTTATTTTCAAATAAGTTTAAAAAAATATTTTTAATAATAATAATAATAAGTAATTTTTATGACCAAATCTATGAAACTCTGATGCATATCAGTAGATTACCATCCATAAAATAACTTATAATAAATCTGCATAATTAAAAATATCCATCATTTCCGCTACTAAAACGGTGAAATAGATGAAACTGCTTCTTCATTAACTAGAAATTTCAGGTTCGAGTTTGGGGTATAAAAAAAAATCTTTAGTAAGGAGTGCTTTTCCCTGAATGGGGTTTTATGTTACACAAATTCGAAATAGTTGGACCTCAATACAAATATAAGACATTTAACGAAAAACTAAACAAAACCATCCTTAATGCCTACAGAAATTTCAAGTTCGAGCTCTAAGTATAAAAAAAATCCTTATTAATGAGTGCTCCCCCCTAGACGGGGTCCTAAATGGCGCGAATTCATGATAATCGGGCCTCAATGCAGATACTAGACACCTAACGAAAAACTAATAGAAAAAACCATCATTACCACCTACAGATGTGGTGGTGCAGCGGATGAGACTGCTCCTTTATTAACCACAAATTCCAGGTTCGAGCTCTGGTATAACAAATACTTAGTAAGGAGCGGTTCCCCTGAATAGGGCCCTACTTAATGCGAATCTGAAATAGACGGACTTCAATACAGATACCAAACACCAAAGAGAAAACTAAAAACGACCATCCTTACACTATAATAAAAATAACTTTTAGCGGCATTAAATATTGACATTAATAAAGAGTGTTAAAGTCTTTACCGGCATTAGTTAAGTGTCATTAAAACCGATGTCACTAAAAGTTTTAGGAACTTATACAAAAAGTGACAATTGCATACATATTTAGCGGCAATTAAGAATTAATTATCGCTAATGATCATTATTGTTATAGTGTTACTGCCTACGAATGGCACTACGATCCATTATTAACCAGAAATCTTAAATTCGAACTCTAGGCATATAAAAATCCTTGGTAAAAAGCGTTTCCCCTTTATCAGAGTCCTCCTATATAACGTAAATCCAAAATAATTGAACCCCAATATGGTAAACTTAAAAATAAGACATCCTTTGCGACCACATAACCTCAATTTCTTCCAAGTTACAAAACTACCCATGTGTCCCTCTACCCATACCCCTTACCACCCCCTACCCCAGTAAAACCAGACGTGTAGATAAAAAAAAATTAGGAAATTTAGGTCATCTCCACACCTTATGGTATAAAAATTCTTCCAAAGATATTTTATAATATATCCTCCCTCTTAAACCATAAACCACCAAAAATATTATGTATTTATAATAAAATTAAAGAGATTACAATTTTTTGTATTAGTTAGTTCAATTTTGGCATTTTTAATACACATATTCTTATTTTATATGAAATGCTTTGACTTTCAATTCAAATTAAATAAATTTTTAACATTTTTATTTCATTAACGATCTAAAATAAATAATTTATTTAAAGCTCAAGAAGTTCTTTTTCGAAGTTACATTTTCACATTAACGTTTTTTTCGTTTCAAATTCTAACTTTACTATGGAAAACTAAAAGGTTAATCACATTAAATGATTATTTTATTAGTGAACTAATTAACTCTATTACGAAGAGCGTTAAATAAAAAAATTAACTTATTTTGAATCGAAAGAATTTGAACTAAATTGTACTCCCTCCATTTCAAATTAATTAAATTTTTAAGACATTTTTCTTAAAAAAAATAAATAAATTAATTGTTCAATAATATTCGCGACTATCTTTGAAATATATCTTCAATTTACCCTTCTTTAGTTATTATAATTAATGTTAAGTTATACTCCATTAATCATAAACTTGACAATAATTAATAATAGTAAAAATAAAAAATTATGCTTAATTTATGCCTTAATTTTTTTTCTTTAAAGATGTAAAACACCTCAACAATTTAATTAATTTAAAATAAAAGGAGTATTCGATTTGTTCAATATTTTAAATTTAAACGTTCAAAAATTATATTAAAAATTTATAAGTTGCAATTGTCTTTCTCATATTAATATGATGATTTAATTAATACATTAATTGAACTCCATACAATATTTCGACTTTCGAAAACAAAACAAAGCAAGTAAAAGTAAATAGAAGAAGTATTATTTGCAACCGCCAAGCCAACCCGTTAAGTATTTTAAGAACACACATAAATGGAAGGGCGACAGATATTTCATGAAATTAGTTGAGTTATCAAAGTTAACTCGTATACCACCACCGTTATATTAAATGAAAAGAACACATGCATGCATGAATGCAACAATTAATCTATTTTCATAACCAACCCTTCATTAATTAGTGTAGTAGTACTAATTATGATCATAATCTAACTGTAGTAGGTGTCTGCTATTTTTAAAATTTGCTTCACTAGTTTAAATTGGAGGCCTAACTTTTAATTATTTTCTTCTTTTCATAGACAAATTTCTCATCATATAAAAAAAAAATGAGTAGAATTGTTGCTCAAAATGTATCACCAGTAAGAGATTGCGTACCTCTGTATGATCGGAGACAAATGGTAGAAATGTCATCGCCGACGTTTGCTCAGTTGTTGAACAACGTCGAAGATAATGTCACCGGCGACGAAACTGGAGGTTCAGTTCACCGAGTTCTGACAATGGAACTGCCTCTGCAGCAATCGATTCCATTTGTATTGTCATTCAGTAACCTCACATACAGCGTGAGAGTCCGCCGGAAAAATATTTTTCCGGCGATCTCCGGCCGCCGGAACCGGACAGAGGAAGCGCCGGTCACGAGGACGAAGGTGCTTTTGAATGATATATCAGGAGAGGCGCGTGACGGAGAGCTACTCGCGGTGCTCGGCGCGTCTGGTTCGGGGAAATCGACGTTGATCGATGCTTTAGCTAATCGAATTTCGAAGGATAGCTTGAAAGGGGAGATGAAATTGAACGGTGAGCCATTGCATTCGAAGTTGCTGAAAGTGATATCGGCGTACGTAATGCAAGACGATCTCCTTTATCCGATGCTTACAGTTGAAGAAACTTTAATGTTCTCAGCAGAGTTTCGCCTTCCACGAACTCTATCGAAATCGAAGAAGAAAAGTAGAGTTCAAGCATTAATCGATCAATTAGGACTCCGAAACGCCGCCAAAACTATAATCGGCGATGAAGGCCACCGTGGAGTCTCCGGCGGTGAAAGACGGAGAGTTTCGATCGGAATCGACATCATCCATGATCCAATCATTTTATTCCTCGATGAACCTACCTCCGGTCTCGATTCCACCAGTGCTTTTATGGTGGTTAAAGTTCTTCAACGAATCGCACAGAGCGGAAGTATTGTGATAATGTCGATTCATCAACCAAGTTATCGAATTCTCGGTTTACTTGATCGATTAATCTTCTTATCACGTGGACAGACTGTTTACAGTGGTTCACCGTTCAATTTGCCCCAATTTTTCGCTGATTTTGGTCATCCAATTCCAGAAAACGAGAATAAAACAGAGTTCGCCCTTGATTTAATCCGCGAACTCGAAGGTTCACCTAATGGAACAAGTAGTTTAGTTGAATTCAATCGAGAATGGAAAAATTCTTCAACAACATCGACAATATATGATCTATCACTAAAGGAAGCAATAAGTGCAAGCATTTCCAGAGGAAAATTGGTTTCTGGTGCTGCTAATCCTACATCTATGGTTCCTACTTTTGCAAATCCCATATGGACCGAAATGGCAGTACTGTCAAACCGATCATTCACAAACTCATGGCGTATGCCGGAGATTTTTGCTGTACGTTTCGGTGCAGTAATGGTCACGGGTTTCATCCTCGCCACCATGTTCTGGCGGCTCGATGATTCCCCTAGAGGTGTAAGGGAACGGATTGGGTTTTTCGCCTTTGCAATGTCTACAACTTACTATACATGCGCGGAGGCATTGCCCGTTTTCATTCACGAGAGGTTCATTTTCATGAGGGAAACGGCTTACAATGCTTATCGCAGATCATCATATTGCCTCTCACACGCTTTGGTTTCAATACCATCATTGATATTCCTCTCTCTATCGTTCGCAGCTCTGACTTTCTGGGCTGTTGGCCTAGACGGTGGAGCTTCGAGCTTTCTGTTCTATTTATCTGTCGTCCTTGCTTCCTTTTGGGCTGGTAACTCATTCGTCACGTTCCTCTCTGGTGTCATCCCTCATGTTATGATTGGATACGTAATCGTTGTAGCAATTTTCGCGTATTACCTTCTCTTCAGTGGTTTCTTCTTGAATCGCGATAGGATCCCGTCTTACTGGATATGGTTTCATTACATCTCGCTCGTGAAATACCCATACGAAGCAGTGTTGCAGAACGAATTCAAAGATCCCACGAAATGCTTCGTTCGTGGGATTCAATTGTTCGATAACAGCCCACTCGGGGATGTTCCGATTTCGTTGAAGGAGAAATTGTTGGACAGTATAAGCAATACGTTGAACGTAAAGATAACAAGTTCGACATGTGTGGTGACTGGTGCAGATATATTGGTGCAACAAGGGATAACTCAACTGAACAAATGGAATTGCTTGTGGGTAACAATTGCATGGGGATTTTTCTTTAGGATTTTGTTTTATTTCACTTTGTTATTGGGAAGTAAAAATAAAAGAAGGTAATAATAATAAGTTAGATATAAATATTATAATAATGTTATTGAAGATAAACTTTTTAATACTACTTTTTTATTTGTTGTTGTTGGTAATATTCATTGTAAGTTGGTTTTATAAATTTGGGTTTTTAGGTGTAAAGGTGTTATTGCAATTTGAAAATTTAATAGAACTTGCATGGCTATAATTTCATGGCTTGATGAATGGGCTTTTAATTCTTTTGCCCCCACATTTTCTAAGATATGTTATATGACTATATATTGTATAGTTTTTAAAGAGTTAATAGTAAAAAATAATAATATTTTTATGAATTTTATGTTTTAACTATTCATTATTTTATTTACCTGTCTTATAAATCAGCTCAATGGAATTTGTCGCATAAAAATCAAATTTTAATAAAAGATCTCAAATATATTTAATAAAACTAGCTTTTGCATGCATTACATGTGCCTATCGTGTGATTCGCGTATATTTCGTGCCCCTAGTTACTTAGTAAAAAAAAACATTTCAAATTCACAAATATATTGTTGTTAAGCATGTGTTAAGTTAGTTACTTAGTAAAAAAAAACATTTCAAATTCACAAATATATTGTTGTTAAGCATGTGTTAAGTTAATATATACATCTAGTAGTTAAAAGAAAAAGAAAGTGGGTGCAAGCTCGAAAAATGATGAAAAATGATCATATTAATTTCAACAAATTTGATAGTTAAATTCAAAAATGTTGGGCATTATTTAAACTTGGAAATGTTTGTTTAAGAGACAATTACTATGAATTATTTAAGAAAAAAAAAGGATTATTTATATACCTATGTTTACTTTTTAGTAACTATTGAAAAAAGGATGTACATTGTCGAATTAATTCATTAAGGAGAAGTTTTGGGAGTTCGGAGTCTAAAAGGTATAAAATATTAATAAATTTGAAATTTTTGTAAATAAATCGCTGCAAATCTTAATTTCTCTTTTTTTTAAAAAAATTTCAAATAAAAAATAAAAAAATTAAAGAAATCGCTTTTTTTTTAATTTCAAAAAAAATAAAAAAAATTAAAGAAATCGCTTTTTTTTAATTTCAAATAAAAAATAAAAAAATTAAAGAAATCGCTTTTTTTTAATTTCAAATAAAAAATAAAAAAATTAAAGAAATCGCTAATTAGGCAGCGATTTATTAAAAAATTATTAACTTTTTTTATAAAAAAAAATTAATCAAATTTTGCAAATCGATTTTGCTTTTTCTGGCAAGGGAAATCGCTGCTCTTCTCACGATTTTACCCTTTTGGTTAAAATAAAAATTAATATATCGTTTTGAAATTTTTATTAACATTTTATACCCTTTAGGCTCTGGACTCGAAGTTTGAACGGTATAAGCAATATGTTGAATGTAAAAATAATAAATTCCACATTTTTCTTGTAAGATTTTTTTGCTTGTTATGGGAAGTAAACAAGAAAAGGTAATAATAAGCTAGAGATAATATCATAGTAATGCACTCAAAGATAATTTCAGTACTTACTTTTTCTTTTGGTAATTTATTACATATTATTGATTTTTGAAGTCGGGTTTTAGGCCTAATCTTGAGATTAATTAATATCTGTAAGGCAGATCGTAACAAATATAGAATAAAATAATTATCTCATATTTTATTTCGAAGTTATTATCTTTATAATCTCATCAATTAAATAGCCCCTTAAGTTTTATACATTGACATTTAACAGTATATTATACATTGTATAAACAGTACTTTATATTAATAAGTTTTTAAAATAGTTACTAAATGATAAAGGTATAATTGCAATAAATTAATATATCACTCTTAATTAAGAGAAAAACATTTTTTGGGATTCTTAATTGTAAAATAGACCATAGGAAATACTTTCCACTTATTTAATTTACATACCAAAAATCTTTTTAACTTTTAAAAATTTCCTGCAATACGAATGGTGTGGTGGTGTCAATTTTATCCAACCTTCTCTCTCTCTCTCTCTCTCTCTCTCTCTCTCTCTCTCTATATATATATATATAAACACGAGGGTTGCGCTCGTTGCGGGACTTAACCCAACACCTTACGGCACGAGCTGACGACAGCCATGCACCACCTGTGTCCACGTTCCCGAAGGCACCCCTCTCTTTCAAGAAGGATTCGCGGCATGTCAAGCACCGGTAAGGTTCTTCGCTTTGCATCGAATTAAACCACATGCTCCACCACTTGTGCGGGCCCCTGTCAATTCCTTTGAGTTTCATTCTTGCGAACGTACTCCCCAGACGGAATACTTAACACGTTAGCTACAGCATTG
Source organism: Solanum chilense (assembly GCA_032847665.1). Lineage (NCBI taxonomy): Eukaryota > Viridiplantae > Streptophyta > Magnoliopsida > Solanales > Solanaceae > Solanum > Solanum chilense. Next base: position 3,655,800 of record CM064966.1, read on the forward strand.
CACGGGTCGATACGCGCAACGCCTAGTATTTATCGTTTACGGCTAGGACTATATATATATATATATATATATATATATATATATATATATATATATATATATATATATATATATATATATTATTAGAAGAAAATATGATATCTACATTAATTTTGTTAATAGCTCACCAATTATGTTCTTTCTTATTCAAAAGTTCCAATTCTACACCTCATAAATCATTATCATTACAAATTGTTGTGAAGTGATAAATACTTTTTCATCACAAATAAGATATCTCGAATTTGAGTTGCTTTGCTCCTCCCCTCAAAGTGGAACTTACGAGAGAGAATTCAAATTTATTCAACATTATATCAAAAGCAAATTTTCTATTCCTTCCCTATAATTGAAAGAATTTTCTTGTTCATTATGTTTATCTATGTTCATACTACACATTGAAAGAATTTTCTGGTTCATTATGTTTATCTATGTTCATACTACACAATTTGAATTATCATGGACAGCTTTCACTTTCCAATAGCTTATTTATGTTTCAAAATATGTGACCTTTGCTTGTTGAATGTGTAAAATTAGGTTTTAGGCCTAACTCACACCTCAAAAGTTTTGGCTCAAAGGGAGGAGGATTGCCCAAACCTTATAAGGAATTCACCCATCTCATTAATCACCGATATGGGAGGGGGTCCCAACATCAGGTGAGACGGACCCTCACACCCCAAAAGTTAGCTCAAAGGGAGGAGGATTGTCCAAGTCTTAGAAGGAGTCCATGAGTCCACCCATCTCATTAATCACTGATGTGGGAGGGGATCCCAACATCAGGTGAGACGAACCCTGCTTTGATATCATGTGAAATTAGGTCTTAGACCTAACTCACACCCCAAAAGCTAGCTCAAAGGGAGGAGGGTTGCCCAAGCCTTATAAGAAGTCCACCCATCTCATTAATCGCAATGTAGGACTTTTGTCATTCTTTAACAGAATGTTTAATTGTAATTAATTTCTGGATCAAAGATTACATAAATCCAGTTAATTAACCCACAGGACCAGCTTTACCATGACCTAATTTAATTAATTAGACGATCATCTTACATATAATTGAAGAACCAATTAATCAAACCAAATTCTAATTTGAGCAATAGTTATAACCTAATTGGATCCAACAATCGTGATAGCTAGCAAGTACTCATTCATTATGAACGTTTCATATTCGAGAGTACTAAAAATAGGGCTTTTTATAAGGAACATTTTACCCTCAAAATGAGATTTTTCGAGAAAATCTTGGATGAACATGCATGCATGGATAGAGGATTTTAACTAAAGAAAGTCAAAATATAAATTAAGTAAAAACACTAAGAACCCAAGAGGATTGAATGTATAATACTCCTTCAGCTTTAATTTGTATGTCCAGTTTTGATTTGACACGAAATTTAAAAGATAAATAATATTTTTAAATCTTGTCGTGCTAATTGCTATACTACAAGATATGTAGAATACTAGAATTGATCAAATAACTTTTAATCTTATGATCTTAAAAATGATACATGTGGAAAATGAGAACTAAAAATTTATAAAAAAAAAAAAAAAGTATGCGATAAACAAATTGAAACTGATTAGATAGTAATATATGCATAAAAATTGTAAGAACCAAAATTTCCTTTTTGCATATGAAATGTTTTGTTCCACAGTATTAAAAAGCAATGAAGTCAGGCTAACATATTAGAAAACAATGTAACATTTGCATAGAAATATGTTAAACACCACCAAAATTAATATAGCTTCATATTTTTGTTCTTGATAAGAAATTTGGTATACGATCGAGCTTTGAAGAGGGAATCGCTTCACGTACAAGAGGAATTTCCAAGCGCAAATTCAAAAATATGAAAATATAAAGTTAGCACAATTGCAGGGTTAGCTTTATAAATATAAATATTGAGTGTGAATAAATTTTGATCGGTAAGAAAACGGAAAACCTTAGTGCGTGGCACATTAAATCTAACACATCAACAATATATGCATGTTGAAATATTTAAAATTTAGTTGGAGAAGAGTGGAGTACTAGTCATGTGGACAAAGAAAAACATATATGCTTGTTGACACCCTAGGTGAAAGATTTTGTGTTCGAGTCCTGCTTGAGATGAAATTCGTGAAAATACAATATTCAAAAGTATCTTTTGAATACATTATTATGATATTATGTCTAGATTCTTTTTTTTTACCTCCTTTTATTTTTACTTCCCAGTAACAAAGTGAAATAAAACAAAATCCTATAGAAAAATCCCCATGCAATTGTTACCCACAAACAATTCCATTTGTTCAGTTGAGTTATCCCTTGTTGCACCAATAGATCTGCGCCACTCGTGAAACAAGTGGAACTTGTTATCGTTACGTTCAACGTTTCGCTTATATTCTCCAACAATTTCTCCTTTATTGAATTCGGTAAATCCCCCAATTGGCTGTTATCGAACAATTGGACCCCACGAATGAAGCATTTCGTGGGGTCTTTGAATTCGTTCAGTAACACTGCTTCATATGGGTATTTCACGAGCGAGAGGTAATGAAACCATATCCAGTAAGATGGGATCCTATCGCGATTCATGTAGAATCCACTGAAGAGGAGGAAGTATCCGAGTAATGCAACTACGATTACGTAACCGATCATGACATGAGGAACGACACTAGAGAGGAAAGTGACGAATGAATTCCCCGCCCAGATTGAAGCTAGAACGACAGAGAAGTAGAACAAAAAGCCCGAAGCTCCACCGTCTAGGCCAACAGCCCAGAAAGTCAGGGCTGCGAACGATAGAGAGAGGATAATCAATGATGGTAGCGAAACCAAAGCGTGTGAGAGGCAATATGATGATCTCCGATAAGCATTGTAAGCTGTTTCCCTCATGAAAATGTACCTCTCGTGAATGAAAACGGGCAACGCCTCCGCGCATATATAGTAAGTTGTTGACACTGCGAATGCTACAAACCCAAGGCGTTCCCATATGCCTTTAGGGGAATTGTCGAGCCGCCAGAAAATGGTTGAGAGGATAAAACCCGTGACCATTACTGCACTGAAACGTACAGCGAAAATCTCCGGCATACGCCATGAGTTTGTGAATGATCGGTTTGACAGTACTGCCATTTCGGTCCATATTGGATTTGCAAAAGTAGGAACCATAGAAGTAGGATTAGCAGCACCAGAAACCAATTTTCCTCTGGAAATGCTTGCACTTATTGCTTCCTTTAGTGATAGATCATATATTGTCGGTGTTGTTGAAGAATTTTTCCATTTTCGATTGAATTCAACTAAATTATTTGTTCCATCGGGTGTGCCTTCGAGTTCGCGGATTAAATCAAGAGCGAACTCTGTTCTGTTCTCGTTTTCTGGAATTGGATGACCAAAATCCGTGAAAAATTGGGGCAAATTGAACGGTGAATCACTGTAAACAGTTTTTCCATGTGATAAGAAGATTAATCGATCAAGTAAACTGAGAATTCGATTACTTGGCTGATGAATCGACATTATCACAATACTTCCGCTCTGTGCGATTCGTTGAAGAACTTTAACCACCATGAAAGCACTGGTGGAATCGAGACCGGAGGTAGGTTCATCGAGGAATAAGATCATCGGATCATGGATGATGTCGATTCCGATCGAAACTCTCCGTCTTTCACCGCCGGAGACTCCACGGTGGCCTTCATCGCCGATTATAGTTTTGGCGGCGTTTCGGAGTCCTAATTGATCGATTAATGCTTGAACTCTACTCTTCTTCTTCGATTTCGATAGAGTTCGTGGAAGGCGAAACTCTGCTGAGAACATTAAAGTTTCTTCAACTGTAAGCATCGGATAAAGGAGATCGTCTTGCATTACGTACGCCGATATCACTTTCAGCAACTTCGAATGCAATGGCTCACCGTTCAATTTCATCTCCCCTTTCAAGCTCTCCTTCGCAATTCGATTAGCTAAAGCATCGATCAACGTCGATTTCCCCGAACCAGACGCGCCGAGCACTGCGAGTAGCTCTCCATCACGCGCCTCCCCTGATATATCATGTAAAAGCACTTTCGTCCTCGGGACCGGCGCTTCCTCTGTCAAGCCCCTAGACATTGCCGGAAAAATGTTTTTCCGGCGAACTGTCACGCTGTATGTGAGGTTGCTGAATGACAGTACAAACGGAATAGAGTTCTGCGGCTGCATCGTCAGAACTTGGTGAACTGGAGTTTCAGTTTCGCCGCTGGTGACGTGATCTCCGACGTTGTTCAACAACTGAGCAAACGTCGGCGACGACATTTCTACCGTCTGTCTCCGATCATAAAGAGGTACACAATCTCTTACCGGTGAAACATTTTGAGCTACATTTTTTGACATTTTTTATATATATCAAATCTATATGTTTTTTTTTTTCTTTCAGTTGTGCATGGAACAAGAAAAGAAAAAGCATAGTTATATACGTAAAAAAAAACTTATTACTACTATTTAATTAAAGGAAATAAAAAATTGAACCCGTCAAATTTATATCTTGTATCTGTTTTTTTGTAGTAGTGTATGTATCCATCTCTCCAAAATTCTGAATCTGTGTACGTCTCTTTATGCATCAAACTAAACTTAAAACCTAGACGCAACATAATATGCATGTTTTTTTTTTGTTTCAGTATTTTAGTATTCGTATTGAAGTCTTGCATAATTTAAATTTGTGCGATATAAAAGCCATTTTTTTTCTAATACAAATAGAAAATTAAACTCAAAATTTAGATTTAAAATTTTTAATTAAGAGCGAAAAGATCCTAGCGAGAGTGTTTTAAACTTAACACTCTTTCTCTAACATGCATGTGTTGTGGAAGTGTTAGTTTTAATTTGCCTATATTGAAATAGATCGGTTGTTAGCAAAGAAACTATAGTTTCTCACCGATCACCTCTTTTATCAAAAAAAAAAAAAAATTGCCCATCTCTGATATATTTGTATCAATTCAATAAATATATGACATATATATTATTCTCTCCGTCTTATTTTATATGACATTTTTCACATTTCGAAATTTAAGCAAGTCTATCTTTGACTGTAAGGTTTTCATAAATTAATTTAACATTTTGAATTATCAATTATTATGACTTATAGTACTCTTGTATGCTTTGGGGAATGCTCTTATTTGAGTAGGTGATTTGTGTTCCAAAAGTTTTTGAGGACCAGATTTTCTGATTTGTTTGCTTGGAAACTTCTAATTAGACTTTAGACTTGTAATTTTTATATAACGTGAATCTGAATTAGATGATTCGAAAAGTTTTGACAATTTAATTGGTTTAAAGAGAAGTATTGGGTGCATGTGATCAAAATTGTTTTCATAGCACACGTTATACATGTGATCTATGTACCAGAAGATTATCTTATACTTTGACGTGAATCTTATTACTTGAATTAGTGACTTCTAACTATGTGATTGGTGCAAAAAATAATATATTTGGTGCATGTTCATTATTATTTATTTGATCGTAAATTTGAATTAATATAGTTGTTTAATTTTGATAGCTTGTTGCATATAGTTAGAGCCGTCAAAATGGACTTACTACATGGGGCTGACCCAACCTAAATCTTTATTGTGGTAGAGTTGGAATGAAATTTTTCAAGCCCAGTTGAAATTAGGGTTTATAAGACGAACTCATATAAATATTTGGCCCTTGAGACTTGATTAGGGTCGGGCCGGGTCGATCCATGGGCCAAAACTATTTATTTAAGGGTAACTTGCATCATCTCACTAGCATATAAATTGATTACGTAAATGCACATTATATTGTAAAATTACGAATCTTATCAAATTTTGGTACCTCCAAATACATGTACAAAATTATGTTAATTTGTTATAGTTATACTATATCTTAGCAGATTCGCATGTATCTAGGATACATAGACAAATCTCGCACCCTCACCTCCCTGTCATCTCTTTGCATATCTGAAATGCATCACAGTAAATACATGTATCTCGCGTATCTAGTTTCTTGATACATGTTAATCACACTAGATTTTTTTGTTAGTATTAATGGAACAACACCACTGTTTGTCGATTTATATTAAAATCTTTTTTTATATATATATTATATAATTTTAAATTTATATAATGCCAGCCTTTCAGAGCATTTTCAGAGTTCAGTACCCTATCCCATGTGGTTATGAATGAAATGTGAAGTATAGGATTTGTTATTATAAATAATAAAGCTTAGAGAAAGGAAAATATGGGGAAAATGGAATTATTTTATTATAAATTTTTAATGGTATCTTGGGTACCACTTCTTTGTCCTTAAAGGATGCATAATTAGGATTACACTAAAGCAATATGATTTAATTTGTTTAAACAAGTCAAATCACCCCAATTCAATTAAATGATTTAATTTGTTCAGATCACCCCAATTTAATTAATTATTACTCCATAAATTATTATTTTTTCATGCATTATGGTTGAGTAATAAATACTTCATTTTTAACCAAAGCTACTTGGATTCAAATTTCTTTGGTTCTACACAACACATTAAAGTCCCTACGAATATGTATTTTGAATAACATGTTTTGGTTGCACTTTGAACACTATTTAAGATATTATCTTTTGGTGTAACACAAAAAATAAACATAACAACTCATTTATGGTTGGATAATATTGACTTAAAAAGGTCGTAGAGTATGTTAGAATTGACTTAAAGGTTGATCAAATGTAATTTTAAGTCATTTTTAGTTTTTTAGAATGTATGATAAAATTAAAAATAACTTAAAATAAATTTAAAATGATTTCAAAAAGTTAAGAGGAAACTAAGCAAATACCCCATAAAAGTTAAATGATTACAAATTGAAAGATTTCAAAGAATAATTTGAGAAATTTTCTGTATTTTTTCACTCTAGAAAGAAAAATTGTACAAGAGTTGCTTGCTTATCCAAAGATGGGATGAAACCCAAAGATAAAATATCAGGCCGGTTGACACCCAAACTTTGATCCTCCCCGATAATAATTAATTTATGAGTTTCTCAAATTTCTAACGATTGAAATAGTCGATTTTATAAGATTCAAACGTTTTTCAAGTCATTTTAAGGTAGCTTTAGTCGATTTTTATAGTTTTGAAGTGATATATTTTTTCTCTTATGTTTTTGTATAGTTAGTTTATTTTAGAAAATATTCGAAAATCATCTCAAAAGATTTTAGTTTTATTTAACGATTTTATTAAATTAGTTCTAATATTTTTTTCTTATATAATTCTATATATAGTTAAGTTTACTCTAAATATTCGAAAATCGTCTCAAAAGGATTTCGATTTTACTTAACACTTTATTAAAATTGATTTTGTCTAAATTGTTAGTCACGTTTTCTAGTCTTTAGCTTATATTTATGTTAACTATATTTCATCTCTCGTTAAATTTTGAAAGCTCGTATTTTAGTTTTAGTTATTGAATTAATTTCCTTTAACTTTGACTCATTTTAATTCCATCACGGGAATAATTTGGGCCATCTTCTAAGTGACCCGACCCATTTTCCTTTTTCTTACCCTGGAGATAGCCCAATCATACAACAACAAAATTGAGCCAGCCCACACTTATTCCTCCGACCTGACCCAGCCCATTCTCGTTCCTCCGAAAGGACATCAAATCGATCGAAGACGTCCGTCCCTCTTTCCTCTTTAGGGATAGAGCTGAAACCTCAGGAAAAGGAGCTGGTCTTTTTCGGTGAAAAAAATCAAATTTGTTGAAGATGAGTTTTGACCCGAATTCGATTCGTTTGTTTTCCAAAAAAAAAAAAAATGAAAACCCTAGCCATTTTATATATATAACATCCGTTTAGTTTGTTAATCATTTCTTCAAAGTTTTGTTCGAGTTCGAGATTCTGTCTATCCACCTCTTCGTAGCTCGAGTTCGTGATAGAAAAGCTCGTCGCTTTCAGATCGTTGTTCTCGTTCCCTGCCCCGGGCAGGGGTGGCTCGACAGTGTTAAAAAAAGACATGTGTCTTAGGCCTACAAATTTAAGGTCCTCATTTGTAATAATAATAGTTATAAGTTATAATTTTTAAACAAATATTGAATACTATTTGTATAGAAAGGTAACTTTTTATGAAAATGAAGAAATTATTTAACATATTTATAGTACTATATCTCATTAAAAATATTTTAAAATAAGAAATAGTTATATTTTCAATTGAAAACTAGAAAGAATCAATTATATAGAAGTTATTAACAATTCAAGTTTAAGGCCCCGTTTGATTTTTGTTTTAAGCCACTAATATGCTTGAGCCGCTCTTGGCCTCGAGAAAGGTATTGTTTTCTTCTTTACCACAAATCTTCTCGGCTCCTCTTCCACCTTAAAATGATACTACAAAGTTAGAATAGGCTTTAAATTATTTCGTTAAGTTCAAGTTTTGTTCAACTTCGACAATGGCATAAGGACCTACTCTCTCTTCCTTCTAGTGTGTTCCAAGACGATGTTAAGAGTGGCATGTGATTATTTTCATTTATTTCCTTTAATCTTGTTGTCCATAATTCCTTCCTAGTCTAAAATCTCAAATTCGTCCAATCGTTTTGAATTACTATTGCCTACAATGTGCGAAAATGTGTGTTATATTAATGTATGCATGTCTACCTTATGAGCTGATTATCGGGACTCTGAAAGGTAAGATTTTGTGTCCTTTTCCTAACCCTTTTTATTTGTTGTTGCATCCTCTCGAGTCCTTTTGGACTCCACTCCCTTTTTTGTATTCCTTGTCTAGTTACGAAGGTCGGAACCTTCATTCTCGAGTCGGGCCAGCCTTTCTAATGAAGGCGTACAGGTTGAAAGCAGCAAAACACTGCTGAAAATTCGTTTTTCAGCCCCCAAAAAAGCATAAAACACATTGATATACCAGATATATACACTGGTATACAGATTTAATATACCAAAAACAGGTGCAAAAACGTGAAAATGCATATCAGAAAATACATCATACAAAATTAGATACAATACAGGTTTCGGAAGGTTCAAAACAGACTGGATACGCGTCATATTATCTTAAGTGTATATCAGATTTTTAAAAGTGAAATGGGGCCAAAGCCCATTTGAGTTCCCTGCAGAATTTTGTGAGACATGGGCCAAGGCCCAAAAGAGAAAAGCAGGAAAATGAAAGAAAATATGGGCCAAAGTCCAAGTTTAACTACTTCCTCTCTCTATATTTTTACTATATATATTGATTGACTAACGTTATTGAATTTCGGTTTTAATTTAATTAATTTCCAGCGATAGCTATTTTTCTTTACTTTATATGTCCAAAAGTTAACGTGTGTATATATATATATATATATTATCTTTTAATTGATCTTATGTTATTTAACACTTGAATCTATTACCTTAAGAATGATTTCCTCTAGTTATCTCACCTTAGCGAAATGATCAGAGAAAGAAAAATAAATAGAAAAAATCAAATTAGATAGTAGTAAGTAAATAATAATAAATAATAAATTTCCTTTAATTAATTAAAATTTGAAATTTTTCAAAAGGTCTTTTAGTCGAATCGTCGGTCAACCGCGAGTTAGCGGGCATTCCAAGGGTCTAACACCTTCTCGGAATGTACATTTGAAATTTGAACCCTTTTCGATTGATTTTTATCTGTTTTAAATCTTTTGAAAGAATAATTTTAAGTTTTCATGATTTTACTAAAAAATTATGTGGTGACTCTGTGATTTGGAAAGTCGATTTCTCTTAAATTATAAGATTAATCGATTTTTCGAAACTTAGTCATTTTTACTTTATATATTTTTTTTGGTAAAACAGAAATGACGACTCTGTTAGGGATTTATTAAGTTCTAACCAAAAGGATTGGACTATTTTGACTAATTATTATTATTAAATTGTT
>CM064966.1:3667831-3763830 GCA_032847665.1 Solanum chilense
GTTTTCGACTTCCTATTATTTACCCTTTCTCATTGAAGGGTGTTGATGCACAAAAAAAACTTGTCCATTCTCAAGGTTCGAAGTTCAATCTATGGGTTTGAATTCTCGACTTAATATTATTTACCCTTTCTCATCGAAGGGGTGCTATGCATTAAAAAGTTGTCCATTCTTAGAGTTCGTAGTTCAATCTCAGGATTTGAATTCTAGACTTGTATGATTTTGTATTCTCGTTGATGGGGGTGCTATGAGTAAAAAAGTTGTCCATTCTCAAGGCTCGAAGATTGAGTTTTCGACTTCCTATTATTTACCCTTTCTCATTGAAGGGTGTTGATGCACAAAAAAAATTGTCCATTCTCAAGGTTCGAAGTTCAATTTATGTGTTTGAATTCTCGACTTAATATCATTTACCCTTTCTCATCGAAGGGGTGCTATGCATTAAAAAGTTGTCCATTCTTAGGGTTTGAAGTTCAATCTCAGGGTTTGAATTCTCGACTTTTATGATTTATCCGAAGGGGAGATATCCATCATTAAGTTGTCCATTCTTAGGGTTCGAATCCCTGACCACCATTATTGAAAGGGTTAAATGATGAGAAGTTCTACATTTTTAGAATTTGAATTCGAGAGATCTCTATTAATCCACCGTCAAGTCTCGATGGTCTCAATTATTTGACGTTTCTTTATTAATTGGTCGATTCAGTTTCAAATAACTAATGAGAACTTGTAAACAAATAGCTAAATTTGATTTTTGAATAAACTATTATTAACTTTGCGAAAAGTCACAATCTATAAATAATAGAAGCAATCTCTTTGCTTTATTTCGAAAACATTTAAGAATCTAATTATATAATCTATTTGTAATCTATATGATTAGTGTACGATGAGAATAGTACTCTTAGTTGTAATTAAAAATTATTCATTTTTTATGCTACTAAAACTTGCTATACTTATTCTATCAGATATAAAATGTTATGAAACTTATTTTTCCCTATTTCTATTATAGAAGTCATTTACCTAATTTTAAATCGATTGAGGTCAAAAAAAAAATCTTATTAAATTCAGCAACAATACAACAATTGAAATAAGTTATATTACAAATGCACAAAAAATGTAAGGGTAAAATAATATGTGAGCAAATATGAGAAAATCTCAAAGAGCTATGTCTGATATCTATCTGTTTTGGAATTTGACTAAGCAGATATGAATCGAGAAAATCACACTATGAAGAGTTAAATACTTCCTACTAAAGACATTACTCCATACTCAGAATTTGAACACGTAACAAATCGTTGAACTATATATATAATGGTTATATAAATGAAAAAAGCATATATATATATATATATATATATATATATATATATATATATATATTATGATGGATGTTTTAGTACTTTCTAAATATGATAAAAACTGAATAATATGACTTAATCGTCACTGCTTCCATTGAAGATCAAGGTTCAAATACTAATCGAAATAAAAATATTCAAATTCTAATCGAAATAAAAATATTAGGTATTCTTTTTTGGGAAAAGGCTCAAATATGCCATCGAACTTTCATAAAAGGCTCATTTATGCCATCCGTTAAAAGTTTGGCTCATCCATGCCACTACCGTTTAAAAAAAGACTCATTCATGCCATTTTTTTTAACGGTGGTTTTACAAAACCACTTTTTACACGTGTCAGATTAAAATTCGTCTAGGTCATTTTTTATTTATAATAAAAATCAAAAATTTGAAAAATTATTAAATAAAAAACCCACCCAAATAAAGACTCACCCAAGTAAAGACCCACCCAAATTAAAAAAAATATCTCATATTCCCCACAATTACTACATGTCATTATAGAACCTTTTCTTGATGAACTCCATTCACCTTTTCTTTTTCTTGCTTCATCTGTTGTTCTATCTCTTTTTTTCTTGGGTCTTCTAATAGTTTTGATCATATCAGGTGGTTCCATTGCATGATCAGGATCAACATTCCAAAATTGTATTCCTCTAACAGGTTATATGAGATATTCTTAGATTGAGGTTTTAGGGTAAAAGTGAATTGAAAAATTGGGTTACTAATGGGTTATATGAGATATTTTTTTAATTTGGGTGGGTTTTTACTTGGATGGATCTTTATTTGGGTGGGTTTTTTATTTAATAATTTTTCAAATTTTTGATTTTTTATTATAAATAAAAAATGACGTGGACGAATTTTAATCTGACACGTGTAAAAAGTGGTTTTGTAAAACCACCGTTAAAAAAAAATGGCATGAATGAGTCTTTTTTTAAACGGTAGTGGCATGGATGAGCCAAACTTTTAACGGATGGCATAAATGAGCTTTTTTTGAAAGTTCGATGGCATATTTGAGCCTTTTCCCTTCTTTTTTTATTTACCTTAAGTGAAAGTCACCTAATACTTTTACCGATAGGAGGTGATTAAAACTCGATAAAATACTCTAAACGCGCACAAGATGGCTCAAACAACATATTACTAAAAGGATTTATAGGACAGCTCGATGCAAGAATCATACACAAAATCCAAGGAGGGGTCGTATCTATAGGCAGAGGTGGAGCCAAGATTTCTATTTTGCCGATTTCCAATTATAATTTTTGGATTTTGAATATTATCATTTATATGCCGAACGTAGTATTTGAGCTAAAGCTACTAAGCTCCGCCCTTGCATGTAGGGCATGGAAGTATTAAATTTTTACAACTCAAACTCGTAACGTGTAAATGATAAAAGAGTCAATTTTATCGTTGCTTCGAGACAATAAGATATATACTAAAACAAAACAAACTGTGAGAAGTTTATCATACAGACATCCAATTCGAAAAAAAATCTCAGAGAACTCAACAATGGCAGCTCAACTATTTAGGCCAAACGCTAACTTTCTCTTTCTCATTCTTCAAATACACCGCCGCTACGGCGGCGACAAAATAAACCTGAATGAACACAATCGCCGGCGTATGGTAATTAATTACACTCTTACCTGTTGCAAGCTCCACCAACAGCAATGCGGATAATCCAAGCATGGCGATCCGTCCATTGACCCGTTCCGAAAACGGGCTAAACCCGAATTCAACGGGTAAGCCTTCGGAAACAGGTTCCTTTAGAGGAATTGGTGGGAGAAACACGCTCGACCCGGATCCGGATCCGGATCCAGATGAACCTTTTTTGCCCTTTCGAGTTTTTCGCACCTCCGCTTTCTTCCCTGTTCCACTACGGTACCGGAGACGGACTTGGGAGAGACGATTCTCGAAACTGTCGGGATCGGAGGATGAATCGACGGCGGTTTGTTCGTCGGTGTCGGAAGGTGAAGATTCTTCAGTGGTGGCGCGTACAGTGAAGGAGGAGTACGACGGCGCGTGGAATTTGAGAGGAGATTTTGAGAAGAAAGGGTTTGATTTTGTGAGTTGCAGAGTAGAAGAAGTTAAGGTCGCCATTTTTTTATTTTTTATGAAGCTTTCAGTGCCTCTGGTTATTGGTTAGTTAGATAAGAAGCTTTTTTTTTTTTTTTAAATTTTTTTATTTAAAAGAAAAGATGAAAAAATATTAGAATATTTATTTTTTGTGAAATTTGTGGTTGGTATTTTTATTTTTATTTTGGCTAGAATTAATTTTAAGAAATTATGTAAATGAGATGAGAAGGATTTTTTTTATAAAAAAAAAAAGGAGGGGGGAAATGTGTCTCATTATCAACCACAAAAATCCTACTCTATAGAAGATCAATGATACTTTATTTTTATTTTCTTAATTCTACGGTTTTATATGTGATAAATTTGTATTCAATAAAAATGAATAATAAATACTAATAAAACTAATAGTAGAAATGAGATTTAGAAAGAAAAACGAATCTATAGAATTTATAATGTGTTCTTACGCATTTGAGTTTTTGAAATATATTCTTTTAATAATTTATTTTAGGTAAATAGTGATATCTCATATTAGCAGAACTTCATATTCACTCAACAAACTATAAATTATGCGGATATTTTTAAGGAAGAAAAATAAAAATCATTAAAAGATCTAATTATTTTTTAAATTTGAAGTCGAGCGAGCAATGACAACTCTAAACTTGTTTTCTTCTAAGGCCTTCAACAATACGACGATGTGCTTTTATTTAAACACTTCAAAAAAATTCTGTCGTCGTTTACTTCTTCAAAAAAGTGAAGTAACATTTTCACTCTTCGTCAAAAAAATTCATTCCATTTAACTTTATTTATTTTATGGACCGAAATTTAAATTTAATGAATTATTATTTTAACCTTGAAGATTTGCTCATAAGTAAATTAAATCTATTTTTTTTTTAATGAAACTTCATTTATAAGATCATTGAGTGTGATTCATTGCTTCAATAGTACAAACATTTGAATAGTCCTTTTCACGTTGCGCTAGTTTTTTAGTATTAATTAATTAGGCGCTTTTTAAATAATAACATTAGTTTAAAAGGTAATGTTAAAAAAGAAATATTTACAAAATTAAATTAATTTTAAAAAAAATTATATCAAATATATCATTTATTGATTATTGTTAAATCAGTATGTGCAAGTTTATTGACTTGTTAGGAGCTAATATGAATCAGATAAGCAAGTTTTATGAGTCTGAAGCCTAAAGGTATAAAATATTAACAAAAATTTCAAAACTGTATATAAAATTTTATTAACCAAAACGGCAAAATCGCTGGAGCAACAGCGATTTCCTCCAACAGAAAAAGCAAAATCAGCGATTTTGTAAAATGTGATATTTTTGTAAAAAAATTCAAATCGCTACCTAGGCAGCGATTTTCAATTTTTTTAAAAAAAAGTTTTTTTTTTTTTAGAAAATTGCCGCCTAGGTAGTTTGAATTTTTTTTTTTTAAAAAAAAAAATCACATTTTGCAAAATCGTTGCAGTAGCAACGATTTTGCTTTTACTGGTGGAGAAAATCGCTGTTGTTCCAGCGATTTTATCGTTTTGAATAATATAAAATTTTATATATCGTTTTGAAATTTTTGTTAATATTTCATACCTCTTTAGGCTCCGGACTCCAAGTTTTATCATAGAATTGTTGAATTACTATTGAAGGTATTAAAAGAAAATGAGGTAGATATAAAATTGTATTTTCAAAAGATTTTCTTTTATTTTAAAAAAAAGTTAATATAGACATAATTAAAGATAATACACGATAAATGGAAAGAAAAAAATCATATTATCGATAATATTAATTGGAAATATGTTTTATTCCTACAAATACGTTGGCTTGGAACCTATTATTTATCTTTTAGAAGATTGTGATCGTCTGAAAAATATGGAGGACTTTTTGTTGTTCATCATATATTCTTAAAGATCTTTAAAATAAAATATTTAAAGAATTTGGTAAGAAATAACAAATTTTAAAGAGTGTTTTCCAAACTAGAAAGTCAAAATTAGTTGAGAAAATAGAATCAGAAAAATAATATACAAAATATTTTTCTCAAAGAAGAAAATCGAGTCTATTTAATCAATAGTGTGTCCTTAAAGAAATTATTCCCCTCAAGTACCCGACGTTAATGGAATATATCTTCTCAAGATAGAACGATCTTACTCACCGGTGCATCAATACTTATACCCACGATGTCACCGAACCACTCAACCATAGTAAAGTGCACTTAAAATACTAGATTTAGTAGTAGAAGAATAAGTCTATAAAATTGGTTATCATAAAATGAGTGAAAATACCTCTATTTCTAGACAACAAAGGACAGTGTGAACAAATATTTATTGTGTCTTATCAGATAAAAAAGGTCACAATCCTATGAAAAGTTACAACCTTCGAAAAGGTCAAAAACTTTTTCATTGTAATCACAATATTTTATAAAAATCACAACTCTTTATATAAATTTTAACTTTTTATTAAAATCGCAACTCTTGATTTTTTATTTCACGCCTTTTAAAACCCAAACACTTTTAATATCTATATTTGACATTGAGGTATACAAATAAAGTTGAATTTATCATTGACAACTTTCACTATCCTATAATGTTTCATTATATATATGTGACATGAGCTTGTTGTATGCTTATTTAAAGTATTTTTGGATAATAGATAGATCTTATACCTGATTAATCCACAAGACCAGCTTCATCATGACCAAATTAGTTTAGACAATCATCTTTTTATAATTAATAATGAACCAAACCAAACTCCAATATGAAGTAACAATTACCTAACTAGACTCGATAATCGTTAGCAAAGAGACGAATTCAGAATATAAGTTAAAAAGAAAATGTAGAACATCATTAGGTTCACATACTATTTATGATAATATAGTGTGTATGTGTTTGGTATAATAGACAGAGGGTTCATACTAAGAGTAGACAATAATTATTAATTATCGAAAATATAAATATTTATATCAATATAGATTGTGATGAAATGATTGAGATCAATTCATTGTGAATCAAAAGTCTTGAGTTTGAATTCTGTATAAATATAAAAAATCACATTAAACAAAGTGCAAACCCGAATTAGTCAGATTCAAAAACAACAATTAAGATAGGATAAGGGAGTACTATATAATTTTTTTTGATATATCTTTGAGTTTTTATTTCAAACCAAAATGCTTTATGATCTAAATTTTTATTTACTTACACTACTCTGGATATTAATTCCCATCTAGGGAAAGTAAATATTTAGTTGTATTGGGTTGTTATATTTTATAAATGTTAACTAATTAAAATAAATATTTATATAATTATTTGACCATGACTAAATAAGAGTTAGACAGTGCATATACAAGCTCAAATATCTTATATTTATTAATTCACTTGATATAAATATCTAATAATAATAATATATTAATTGATGTAATCTAACATATTACATGTAGAGTTTATGGAGGATAGAATGTATGTAGAATGTGGATTCGCTTGGACTATGCTATGTATGAATGATCTTTTTTATTTCATAGGGGATCTTGCATTAACCAGTATAGAATTAGGTGTAGCTATATCACGAGCTCATATTTCTACGTAGACAAAATTCCTTCTTCGTTGAGGTAAAGTTTTATATCGAGAAGAACCTCATACTTAGTGTAAACACCCAATATAAATAAAAGTTTACCTTATCTATTCTTGAAAATAAAAATAAACGTTGTGTGTGTTGTAGGGGTGGAGTGGGTGAGGTAGGCGGGGTGGTCACGAGTTTTAAAGAAGGCAACTTAAAAGTGATGATTTTTTATTATTCAGTGCTCGATATCAATACTGGGATATTGATTAATTCAGACCCGCATTATGTTAAGTCCTATTAAGAAGAGAAAAAATCATATCAGAAATGATTTTTTTTTATACATTAAGTTCAAACTCGAACTTTTGATTGAAAATTGAGAGATCCTAACCGTTCCGTTATTATTCTTTTGTGATGTTTAGAATTGAATACAGAATTTAACAGACAAAGATTGGTGTAACCACAATAGCCAAACCCTAATTAGGAATTTTTTTAAAAGTTGGTGAGAAATAGAGCATGGTAAGGAAGACTTTAGACCTAAAGATGTTTTGTTTTTTTTTTGTATTGTTTTTGCATTCATGCATGTATAATGTTGAATTAAGTCATTCCCATGCATGTGATTGAGATTTGAATTTTGATAACATGTCATATTGTTTAATTGACTTTATTTTTCGATCTTTATATTAAAAAAAGATAAAAGAAAATTTTAAAATCTTCACATGCACGCACATGATAAGATTTAAATTTGTTAGGTGAAGAAACTTCAACACATTTTGTTAGATTAATAAATTTTCTTTATGTTTGTGTTATTCGTTTATCAGAAACCCGTCCATTGATATGTCAGAGGTAGTATGTTTGATACAAAAGAAATGTATTTTATAAAAATATATTTAAAAAAAATTCTTTTTAGTTATTTTAATTATATTCGATACGTGAATAATTAATATTATAGGGAAAATACCCAAGTACCCCCTCAACCTATACCCAAAATCCCAGAGACACACTTATACTATACTAAGTTCCTATTACCCCCTTGAACTTATTTTATATGTAATCTTCTACCCTTTTTAGCCTACGTGGCACTAGTTCGAAAAAAAAGTCAACCATCTTTGGGCCCACAAGATAGTGCCACGTAAGCTAAAAAGGGGTAAAAAATTATTAATAAAATAAGTTAAGGGGGGTAATAGGACCTTAGCATAATATAAGTGTGTCTCTGAGATTTCGGACATAGGTTGAGGGGGTACTTGGGCATTATCCCAATATTATACAAAAAATATCTCTATATAATATAGTCAAATACTAAATGAAGATATACGAGGGCGGAAATGAAGATGAGATAATTTTAATGAAGATGTAATTTTTTATATAATGTACTAGTTACTGCATAAAATAAATATTACAAGGAATATATTTGAATTAATTCCTTTTCTTTTTTTGTTTAAAAAGTGATCAACCTTTTTAACATTAGTAAACCATCTAATTATATCCTTTTTCTTTTTGCCTAATTTTGTACAAATGTCAATGGTTACATGTTTATTAGCACATTAATATTTTTTTTAAACATGGAATTGGTAGATTAGGGGGTGCTAGCAGTTTGGTTTGGGAAAGATACAACTACCAATAGCTTCTTAAATATTGACCAAACTAATTCCAAGACTTCATACTTACTGTTTCCGTCCACTTTTAATTATTATGTTACGCTTTTTAAAATTTAATTTAATTGATTTTGAAAATTAAATTAGATTACATTAATTTAATATTTTAAACAATTAAAAAAATAAATATTCAAAAATTATACGAAAAGTGCTATAAATTGTAATTATTTATATCAATATGGTGAAAATACATCATATGATGTCAATATCAAATTTATTGTTTGGTAAGAATTTGGCAGAAATTTTTAAAAACTTATAATAGCTTTTTTAATTTAAAATAGGGATAATGCCCAAGTACCCCCTCAACCTATGCCCGAAATCTCAGAGACACACTTATACTATACTAAGGTCCTATTACCCCCCTCAACTTATTTTATTAATAACTTTTTACCCCTTTTTGACTTACGTGGCACTATCTTGTGGGCCTAACGATAGTTGACTTTTTTTTTTCAAACTAGTGCCACGTAGGCTAAAAAGGGATAGAAAATTAATTATAAAATAAGTTCAGGGGGTAATAGGACCTTAATATAGTATAAGTGTGTCTCTGGGATTTCGAGCATAGTTTGAGGGGGTACTTGTGCATTATCCCTTTAAAATAAACTGAGCTTTCTTCCATTTTTAGTTAATATGTATTAAAGATAAAAAAAGGTAAAAATGTTCCGCAAAATAATATAGGTAAAATACTATTCTGATTAAATTTCTTGGCCAATTTTTTTTTCCTTTTAGAAATTTAAATTTAACACTTCTAATTAAAATGAAGAAACTACAACCATCCTATCGCACAATATTAATTTTTTTTACTTGAAAATTATATAGGTTCAAAATCCATGACATTATTATAATTTTTTCACATCAAAAGTGATTACTTTTTCAAACATTGGTTATTTAATTTTTAATTAATTGGTCCTAAAGTGACCAACAGGCAACATATACAAGTTCATCCAAGAAAGCGAGTTTGATAAGGATTTTTTTCATCTTTAAAACTCGAATTTGAGATCTTTAATTTAAGCAGGTGGATAATTTTATTTAATTATTTCACTACATATCTTGATCGTACTTTTTGGTTTAACAATAATTTTTTATTTTTATTAACTTGACACACCTATAAAATAATAAATAATAGGAATAATATTATTATACAACCCTTCAAAATTTAATATTTTAAAAAGTATATTAGATATTTGAATTGTATTTAATACTGAGGGTAAAATAGATATAACATCGTAAATTATCTCTTGATTTTCTAAATTAAACAAATAATAATCCCCTCATTTCAAAATAATTAAATTATTGGGTGTTTTACACTCTTTAAAAAAGAAGATTATGATATAAATTAGACATTATTTTTCATTTTTGTCCGTGTTAATTATTGTAGAATTAATCTGTAGAATTATTCAAAGCAACTAAAATTTCTTGAACTCATCATATAGAAAATCTAAATAAAAGGTAAAATGGAAAAAATATTCTAAATAATCTTAAAGATTGAACAATTAAATTAATTTAAAATATGAAAAATATCTCAATAACTTAGTTATTTTAGAATAAAAAAATATTTTTTTAATATAATAGATAAATAAAAATAGAGAGAGAAAGTATTTTGCAGTGTGTCCTAAATGGATAAATATATTTAGAGCTGGCTATAAATTGAGCAAAAGCAACATTAATTTTTAGAGCTGGCTAGTTGACTAAAAATTTGTGTTCTTGCTGAATATTACTATTTATTGTGTTTATTTTTATTTGTTATTTTACTAAATAATGTTTAGTATTAGTCTATGAAAAATAAATGTGTTTTATTGAGGGTAAAATATGGAGAAAATTAATTTTTCTTTTCTTTGATATGTCAAAAGTGATAAGTAAAAAGTCAAAATTTATTTTAGAAATAAATGACAAGTAAAAGCGAAAGGAGAGATGTTTTCATTCGGCCAAACTCTAATTTAGATCATAAATATCATTTAATATATATTCAATAATAGTTGTTCATTATTTACTTGATATAGAGATTAAAAAATTGTAATTGTTAGGGATATTTTATCAAATCACTCTTATTAAATATACGTAATCAAAAAAATAAATAATATGTAATAATAAGGATAAAATACACACAAAATGATAATTATTTATTTATTTTTATAACTAGACAAGTATTATTGGACATTTAAAATAATATAATGAACAAGTAAAAATTCTTCTCGAATACCTATGGAAAGATTTTACGTATAAGAACAGAATAACAGATGAAGTCTACAAAAAGACAACGCATGTATAAAAATTTATCAACTCCGACCAACCTAAACAATTGGAAATAATTAGCTATAGACAAATTCTTACACATCTATATAATGTGTAATTAATCTAAATTTATATCGTGTAAAATTTATTTAATATCATATTAATGATAGTTAGATGGGTAAGGATAGTCACTAATAACCTTTATTTTAGTGTGTTTGGACAGGTTTAAATAATGAAAAAAATATGGGAATTCACAGTGGTTAAATTGTTTTGCAATGCTCACTTCATTTCAAAATAAATTATATTTTACATAATCAAGCAGAACTATTTTTTTTATTTCAAAATTATATTTATTTTAATATATGGAGTTTTAAATCATTAAAAAGATACTTTTTTTAAAAAAAAACATTTAATTAGGAGTGAAATAATAAACTATTTTTTCTTTTCTAGAAGTATCTTTTTAAAGTCGTATAAAAATTAAAAACATTATTTATTTTAAAACATAAAAAGTGGTTAAGAGGTTGTTAGGTTTATTAATGAGGAGGGGCTGCCTAACTTGCAAAGTAAAACTTAATTACTTGTTCAAAATCATTTAATAGCATCATAAATTATTTTAGTCAACTACTACTATTATTATTATTATGAACAACAATAAATTGCCTACAATGTTCAATTTATTCACATCTATATACAATAAAAAATAAAATAAAGAAGAAAAAAACAATTAAAGCGTGATAATTAAAATTAAATATAAGTTTTGGAAATCATGTTCCATTAACCTGTCAAAAAATGTCCTCTTAGTCTCAAATTATTAATTATATTTTACTCATTTTATTTTATATCAACTGAATTTGTAAGACAATAAATAGTTATTAACAAAAAGATTTCAAGATATACTTTAAATCACTTTTACTATCGCTTTTTGTGAAAATATAAATATAACTTTGTACATAGTGCAAGTCATCTATTTTAATATATAGAACTCCAATAAATAAAAAGATTCATATGAAAATAATTTCAAACATTTATCTTGAATTTTGAACAGTTTTCAATTATTGTTAATAATGGAAAAAAAACCTCAAAAATTTAATTGATATAAAATAAAGGAAGTATATAATAATTATCCCAAATTATTTATTATTTTAAAGATATAAAGATTATTTTTTAAATAATTATTATTTTTAAAAATTATACATGTCTCAATAAGATATAAATATTTGATAAAGAGAAATTATTCTTTAAGATACATATTTAAACTCTTTTTTCTAACTAATGTATTGGAATGTGTAAAAACAATAAGAAGAAATAATAATACATGTTGATACCAGTGACGGAGTCAGAATTTTTAATAAGAGGGTTCAAAATCTGTGAAAATAAAATCACGAAGTAGTTGAAAGGAGTTCGATATTTACTAGAGTACGGAGCCAAAAGGGTAGAAAATATTAACAAAAATTCCAAAAGGGTATATAAAATTTTATATAAACCAAAACGGTAAAATCGCTCCGCCGGTAGCGATTTACTTCAAGTGAAAAAGTAAAATCGCTGCCCCAGCAGCGATTTTGCAAAAAGTTTTTTTTTTCCTTACAAATCGCTGCCCGGGCAGCGATTTATAAAATTTTTTTTTTTTTAAAAAAAAACATAAATCGCTGCCTAGGCAGCGATTTACATAAAAAAAAAAAAATTTTTTTGGTAAATCGCTGCCTAGGCAGCGATTTACATAAAAAAAAAAATTTTTTTTTTGGTAAATCGCTGCCTAGGCAGCGATTTACATTTAAAAAAAAAAAATTTTTTTTTTATATAAATCGCTGCTACAGTAGCAGCGATTTATTAAAAAAATATTTTTTATATAAATCGCTGCTACAGTAGCAGCGATTTATTAAAAAGTTTTTTTATATATAAATCGCTGCTACAGTAGCAGCGATTTATATCAATTTTTTAAATAAATCGCTACTGTAGCAGCGATTTATTTAAATTTTTTTTTATTAAATCGCTGCAATAAGCAATTTTTTAAACTAAAAAAAATTAAAAATTTTAAAACAGCGATTTTATATATAAAAAAAAATTATAATTAATAGGTGTGATTAGGGATGTACTTGAATTCAATTAAATAATTTTTCTCCTTTAATTTTTTATTTAAAAAAATTAATTATTTAAATTCAAATATTATTTAAATTTAAATTCAATATAATATCTTTTTTTAGAAAGAAAATATATTTATTACTTTACTTATTTTTAATTTTTTTTAAAATAATGTATATTTTCTTATAAGTTATATACATAAATTTTAAAAAATATTATAATCTTTTTTTATATATAAAATCGCTGTTTTAAAATTTTTAATTTTTTTTAGTTTAAAAAATTGCTTATTGCAGCGATTTAATAAAAAAAAAATTTTTAAATAAATCGCTGCTACAGTAGCGATTTATTTTAAAAAATGATATAAATCGCTGCTACTGTAGCAGCGATTTATATAAAAAATATTTTTTTAATAAATCGCTGCTACTGTAGCAGCGATTTATATAAAAAATATTTTTTTAATAAATCGCTGCTACTGTAGCAGCGATTTATATAAAAAAATATTTTTTTAATAAATCGCTACTGTAGCAGCGATTTATATAAAGAAAAATTTTTTTTTTTGTAAATCGCTGCCTGGGCAGCGATTTATGTTTTTTTTAAAAAAATTTTTTTTTTTTATAAATCGCTGCCCGGGCAGCGATTTGTAAGGGAAAAAAAAACTTTTTGCAAAATCGCTGCTGGGGCAGCGATTTTACTTTTTCACTTGAAGTAAATCGCTGCCGGCGGAGCGATTTTACCGTTTTGGTTTATATAAAATTTTATATACCCTTTTGGAATTTTTGTTAATATTTTCTACCCTTTTGGCTCCGTACTCATATTTACTATATATACATAAAATTCATTTTAACTATGCATAAATAATATAAATTTCCGCTGAACCCTCTTATACTAAGATGGCTCTGCCCCTGGTTGATATAATTAGATTGAACAAACAAATATAACGTATCTGATAAATATAAAGCAAATTGATCGATACTATATCGAATTTGAGCAAACAAATACAATGAATTTGAACAAACAGGTACAACTCCAAAATAGTAGTTATGTATGTTTAAATAGTTTCTAATATAATTATTGTAGAAAAGTACTCAGCAAATATTTAGCCATAAATTTCAAATTTCTTTTTAACTTTATTTAGAATTTATTGAGTTAGTTGGGTTTGGTAACACTTTTTAGGATATTTAAAATAATATTCGTGTTTAAACGTTTTTAAATATTTAGTCAAAAACAAATTATAACTTATTGTTTTAATTTTATATTTTTCTTAGCCAAATAGAATAATTATTTTCAAATAAGTTTAAAAAAATATTTTTAATAATAATAATAAGAAATTTTTATGACCAAATCTATGAAACTCTTTGATGCATTTTTCCCCTTATATTTCTTGCGCAGACAATAGTCTGCTTATCAGTAGATTACCATCCATACCTAAAATAACTTATAATAAATCTACATAATTAAAAATACCATCATTCCGCTACTAAATGATGAAATAGATGAAATTGCTTCTTCATTAACTAGAAATTTCAGGTTCGAGCTTGGGGTATAAAAGAAATCTTTAGTAAGGAGTGCTTTTCTCTGAATGGGGTTTTATGTTACACAAATTCGAAATAGTTGGACCTCAATACAGATATAAGACATCTAACGTAAAACTAAACAAAACCAGCCTTAATGCCTACAGAAATTTCAAGTTCGAGCTCTAAGTATAAAAAAGGTCCTTAGTAATGAGTGTTTCCCCTTGGATGGGGTCCTAGATGGCGCGAATTCATGATAATCGGGCCTCAATGCAGATACTAGACACCTAACGAAAAACTAAAAGAAAAAACCATCATTACCACCTACAGATGTGGTGGTGCAGCGGATGAGACTGCTCCTTTACTAACCACAAATTCCAAGTTCGAGCTCTGATATAAAAAATACTTAGTAAGGAGCGCTTCCTCTGAATGGGGCCCTATTTAATGCAATCTGAAATAGACGGACTTCAATACAGATACCAAACACCAAAGAGAAAACTAAAAACGACCATCCTTACACTACAACAAAAATAACTTTTAGCGGCATTAAATATTTGACATTAATAAAGAGTGTTAAAGTCTTTACCGGCATTAGTTAAGTGTCATTAAAATAGATGTCACTAAAAATTTTAGGAACATATACAAAAAGTGACAACTGCATACATATATAGCGGCAATTAATTTAATTGCCGCTAATGATCATTTTTGTTATAGTGTTACTGCCTACGAATGGTACTACGATCCATTATTAACTAGAAATTTTAAATTCAAACTCTAGGCATATAAAAATCCTTAATAAGAAGCGTTTCCCCTTTACCCGAGTCCTTCTATATAACGCAAATTCAAAATAATTGGACCCCGATATGATAAACTTAAAAAAGGAACATCCTTTGCGACCACATAACATCAATTTCTTCCAAGTTACAACTACTCATGTGTCCCTACCCATAACCCTTACCACCCCCTACCCCAGTAAAACCAGACTTGTAGATAAAAAAAATTAGGAAATTTAGGTCATCTCCACACCTTATGGTATTAAAATTCTTCCAAAGATATTTTATAATATATCCTCCCTCTTAAACCATAAACCCCCAAAAATATAATATGTATTTATAATAAAATTAAAGAGATTACAATTTTTTTTACTAGTTAGTTCAATTTTCGCATTTTTAATACATATATTCTTATTTTATATGAAATGCTTTGACTTTCAATTCAAATTAAATAAATCTTTAACATTTTTATTCATTAACGATCTAAAATAAATTATTTATTTAAAGCTCAAGAAGTTCTTTTTCGAAGTTACATTTTCACATTAACGTATTTTTCGTTTCAAATTCTAACTTTACTATGGAAAACTAAAAGGTTAATCACATTAAATGATTATTTGATTAGTGAACTAATTAACTCTATTACGAAGAGCGTTAAATAAAAAAAATTAACTTATTTTGAATCGAAAGAATTTGAACTAAATTGTACTCCCTCCATTTCAAATTAATTAAATTGTTAAGACATTTTTCTTTAAAAAAATAAATAAATTAATTGTTCAATAATATTCGCGACTATCTTTGAAATATATCTTCAATTTACCCTTCTTTAGTTATTATAATTAATGTTAAGTTATACTCCATTAATCATAAACTTGACAATAATTAATAATAGTAAAAATAAAAAATTATGCTTAATTTATGTCTTAATTTTTTTTCTTTAAAGATGTAAAATACCTCAACAATTTAATTAATTTAAAATAAAAGGAGTATTCGATTTGTTCAATATTTTAAATTTAAACGTTCAAAAATTATATTAAAAATTTATAAGTTGCAATTGTCTTTCTCATATTAATATGATGATTTAATTAATACATTAATTGAACTCCATACAATATTTCGACTTTCGAAAACAAAACAAAGCAAGTAAAAGTAAATAGAAGAAGTATTATTTGCAACCGCCAAGCAAGCCAACCCGTTAAGTATTTTAAGAACACACATAAATGGAAGGGCGACAGATATTTTCATAACCAACCGTTATATTAAATGAAAAGAACACATGCATGCATGAATGCAACAATTAATCTATTTTCATAACCAACCCTTCATTAATTAGTGTAGTAGTACTAATTATGATCATAATCTAACTGTAGTAGGGTGTCTGCTCTTTTTAAAATTTTCTCTTTTATAGAGACGAGTAGCTTCATTAGTTTAAATTGGAGGCCTAACTTTTAATTATTTTGTTCTTTTCATAGACAAACTTCTCATCATATAAAAAAAAAAAATGAGTAGAATTGTTGCTCAAAATGTATCACCAGTAAGAGATTGCGTACCTCTTTATGATCGGAGACAAATGGTAGAAATGTCATCGCCGACGTTTGGTCAGTTGTTGAACGACGTCGGAGATAATGTCACCGGCGACGAAACTGGAGGTTCAGTTCACCAAGTTCTGACAATGGAACAGCCTCAGCAGCAATCGATTCCATTTGTATTGTCATTCAGTAACCTCACATACAGCGTGAGAGTCCGCCGGAAAAATATTTTTCCGGCAATCTCCGGCCGCCGGAACCGGATAGAGGAACCGCGGTGCGCGGGGACGAAGGTGCTATTGAATGATATATCAGGAGAGGCGCGTGACGGAGAGCTACTCGCGGTGCTCGGCGCGTCTGGTTCGGGGAAATCGACGTTGATCGATGCTTTAGCTAATCGAATTTCGAAGGAGAGCTTGAAAGGGGAGATGAAATTGAACGGTGAGCCATTGCATTCGAAGATGCTGAAAGTGATATCGGCGTACGTAATGCAAGACGATCTCCTTTATCCGATGCTTACAGTTGAAGAAACTTTAATGTTCTCAGCAGAGTTTCGTCTTCCACGAACTCTATCGAAATCGAAGAAGAAAAGTAGAGTTCAAGCATTAATCGATCAATTAGGACTCCGAAACGCCGCCAAAACTATAATCGGCGATGAAGGCCACCGAGGAGTCTCCGGCGGTGAAAGACGGAGAGTTTCGATCGGAATCGACATCATCCATGATCCAATCATTTTATTCCTCGATGAACCTACCTCCGGTCTCGATTCCACCAGTGCTTTTATGGTGGTTAAAGTTCTTCAACGAATCGCACAGAGCGGAAGTATTGTGATAATGTCGATTCATCAACCAAGTTATCGAATTCTCGGTTTACTTGATCGATTAATCTTCTTATCACGTGGACAGACTGTTTACAGTGGTTCACCGTTCAATTTGCCCCAATTTTTCGCTGATTTTGGTCATCCAATTCCAGAAAACGAGAATAAAACAGAGTTCGCCCTTGATTTAATCCGCGAACTCGAAGGTTTACCTAATGGAACAAGTAGTTTAGTTGAATTCAATCGAAAATGGAAAAATTCTTCAACAACATCGACAATATATGATCTATCACTAAAGGAAGCAATAAGTGCAAGCATTTCCAGAGGAAAATTGGTTTCTGGTGCTGCTAATCCTACATCTATGGTTCCTACTTTTGCAAATCCCATATGGACCGAAATGGCAGTACTGTCAAACCGATCATTCACAAACTCATGGCGTATGCCGGAGATTTTCGCTGTACGTTTCGGTGCAGTAATGGTCACGGGTTTCATCCTCGCCACCATGTTCTGGCGGCTCGATGATTCCCCTAGAGGTGTAAGGGAACGGATTGGGTTTTTCGCCTTTGCAATGTCTACAACTTACTATACATGCGCGGAGGCATTGCCCGTTTTCATTCACGAGAGGTTCATTTTCATGAGGGAAACAGCTTACAATGCTTATCGGAGATCATCATATTGCCTCTCACACGCTTTGGTTTCGATACCATCATTGATATTCCTCTCTCTATCGTTCGCAGCTCTGACTTTCTGGGCTGTTGGCCTAGACGGTGGAGCTTCGAGCTTTCTGTTCTATTTATCTGTCGTCCTTGCTTCCTTTTGGGCTGGTAACTCATTCGTCACGTTCCTCTCTGGTGTCATCCCTCATGTCACGATTGGATACGTAATCGTTGTAGCAATTTTCGCGTATTACCTTCTCTTCAGTGGTTTCTTCTTGAATCGCGATAGGATCCCGTCTTACTGGATATGGTTTCATTACATCTCCCTCGTGAAATACCCATACGAAGCAGTGTTGCAGAACGAATTCAAAGATCCCATGAAATGCTTCGTTCGTGGGATTCAATTGTTCGATAACAGCCCGCTCGGGGATGTTCCGATTTCGTTGAAGAAGAAATTGTTGGACAGTATAAGCGATACGTTGAACGTAAGGATAACAAGTTCGACATGTGTGGTGACTGGTGCAGATATATTGGTGCAACAAGGGATAACTCAACTGAACAAATGGAATTGCTTGTGGGTAACAATTGCATGGGGATTTTTCTTTAGGATTTTGTTTTATTTCACTTTGTTATTGGGAAGTAAAAATAAAAGAAGGTAATAATAAGTTAGATATAAATATTATAATAATGTTATTGAAGATAAACTTTTTAATACTACTTTTTTATTTGTTGTTGTTGGTAATATTCATTGTAAGTTGGTTTTATAAATTTGGGTTTTTAGGTGTAAAGGTGTTATTGCAATTTGAAAATTTAATAGAACTTGCATGGCTATAATTTCATGGCTTGATGAATGGGCTTTTAATTCTTTTGCCCCCACATTTTCTAAGATATGTTATATGACTATATATTGTATAGTTTTTAAAGAGTTAATAGTAAAAAATAATAATATTTTTATGAATTTTATGTTTTAACTATTCATTATTTTATTTACCTGTCTTATAAATCAGCTCAATGGAATTTGTCGCATAAAAATCAAATTTTAATAAAAGACCTCAAATATATTTAATAAAACTAGCTTTTGCATGCATTACATGTGCCTATCGTGTGATTCGCGTATATTTCGTGCCCCTAGTTACTTAGTAAAAAAAAGACATTTCAAATTCACAAATATATTGTTGTTAAGCATGTGTTAAATTAGTTAGTAAAAAAGACATTTCAAATTCACAAATATATTGTTGTTAAGCATGTGTTAAATTAGTTAGTAAAAAAAACATTTCAAATTCACAAATATATTGTTGTTAAGCATGTGTTAAGTTAATATATACATCTAGTAGTTAAAAAGAAAAAGAAAGTGGGTGCAAGCTCGAAAAATGATGAAAAATGATCATATTAATTTCAACAAATTTGATAGTTAAATTCAAAAATGTTGGGCATTATTTAAACTTGGAAATGTTTGTTTAAGAGACAA
Source organism: Solanum chilense (assembly GCA_032847665.1). Taxonomy (NCBI): domain Eukaryota; kingdom Viridiplantae; phylum Streptophyta; class Magnoliopsida; order Solanales; family Solanaceae; genus Solanum; species Solanum chilense. The sequence goes on from CM064966.1 coordinate 3,687,494, forward strand.
TTACTATGAATTATTTAAGAAAAAAAAGGATTATTTATATACCTATGTTTACTTTTTAGTAACTATTGAAAAAAGGATGTACATTGTCGAATTAATTCATTAAGGAGAAGTTTTGGGAGTTCGGAGTCTAAAGGGTATAAAATATTAACAAATTTGAAATTTTTGTAAAGAAATCGCTGCAAATCTTAATTTCTCTTTTTTTTAAAAAAAAAATCAAATAAAAAAAAAAATTAAAGAAATCGCTTTTTTTTTAATTTCAAAAAAAAATAAAAAAAATTAAAGAAATCGCTTTTTTTAATTTCAAATAAAAAATAAAAAAATTAAAGAAATCGCTTTTTTTTAATTTCAAATAAAAAATAAAAATATTAAAGAAATCGCTAATTAGGCAGCGATTTATTAAAAAATTATTAATTTTTTTTTATAAAAAAAAATTAATCAAATTTTGCAAATCGATTTTGCTTTTTCTGGCAAGGGAAATTGCTGCTCTTCTAACGATTTTACCCTTTTGGTTAAAATAAAAATTAATATACCGTTTTGAAATTTTTATTAACATTTTATACCCTTTAGGCTCTGGACTCGAAGTTTGAACGGTATAAGCAATATGTTGAATGTAAAAATAATAAATTCCACATTTTTCTTGTAAGATTTTTTTGCTTGTTATGGGAAGTAAACAAGAAAAGGTAATAATAAGCTAGAGATAATATCATAGTAATGCACTCAAAGATAATTTCAGTACTTACTTCTTCTTTTGGTAATTTATTACATATTATTGATTTTTGAAGTCGGGTTTTAGGCCTAATCTTGAGATTAATCAATATCTGTAAGGCAGATCGTAACAAATATAGAATAAAATAATTATCTCATATTTTATTTCGAAGTTATTATCTTTATAATCTCATCAATTAAATAGCCCCTTAAGTTTTATACATTGACATTTAACAGTATATTATACATTGTATAAACAGTACTTTATATTAATAAGTTTTTAAAATAGTTACTAAATGATAAAGGTATAATTGCAATAAATTAATATATCACTCTTAATTAAGAGAAAAACATTTTTTGGGATTCTCAATTGTAAAATAGACCATAGGAAATACTTTCCACTTATTTAATTTACATACCAAAAATCTTTTTAACTTTTAAAAATTTCCTGCAATACGAATGGTGTGGTGGTGTCAATTTTATCCAACCTTTTCTCTCTCTCTCACTCTCTCTCTCTCTCTCTCTATATATATATATATAAACACGAGGGTTGCGCTCGTTGCGGGACTTAACCCAACACCTTACGGCACGAGCTGACGACAGCCATGCACCACCTGTGTCCACGTTCCCGAAGGCACCCCTCTCTTTCAAGAAGGATTCGCGGCATGTCAAGCACCGGTAAGGTTCTTCGCTTTGCATCGAATTAAACCACATGCTCCACCACTTGTGCGGGCCCCTGTCAATTCCTTTGAGTTTCATTCTTGCGAACGTACTCCCCAGACGGAATACTTAACACATTAGCTACAGCATTGCACGGGTCGATACGCGCAACGCCTAGTATTTATCGTTTACGGCTAGGACTATATATATATATATATATATATATAAAAAAATTATTAGAAGAAAATATGATATCTACATTAATTTTGTTAATAGCTCACCAATTATGTTCTTTCTTATTCAAAAGTTCCAATTCTACACCTCATAAAATTGTTGTGAAGTGATAAATACTTTTTCATCACAAATAAGATATCTCGAATTTGAGTTGCTTTGCTCCTCCCCTCAAAGTGGAACTTAGGAGAGAGAATTCAAATTTATTCAACATTATATCAAAAGCAAATTTTCTATTCCTTCCCTATAATTGAAAGAATTTTCTTGTTCATTATGTTTATCTATGTTCATACTACACATTGAAAGAATTTTCTGGTTCATTATGTTTATCTATGTTCATACTACACAATTTGAATTATCATGGACAGCTTTCACTTTCCAATAGCTTATTTATGTTTCAAAATATGTGACCTTTGCTTGTTGAATGTGTAAAATTATGTTTTAGGCCTAACTCACACCTCAAAAGTTTTGGCTCAAAAGGAGGAGGATTGCCCAAACCTTATAAGGAATTCACCCATCTCATTAATCACCGATATGGGAGGGGGTCCCAACATTAGGTGAGACGGACCCTCACACCCCAAAAGTTAGCTCAAAGGGAGGAGGATTGTCCAAGTCTTAGAAGGAGTCCATGAGTCCACCCATCTCATTAATCACTGATGTGGGAGGGGATCCCAACATCAGGTGAGACGAACCCTGCTTTGATATCATGTGAAATTAGGTCTTAGACCTAACTCACACCCCAAAAGCTAGCTCAAAGGGAGGAGGGTTGCCCAAGCCTTATAAGAAGTCCACCCATCTCATTAATCGCAATGTAGGACTTTTGTCATTCTTTAACAGAATGTTTAATTGTAATTAATTTCTGGATCAAAGATTACATAAATCCAATTAATTAACCCACAGGACCAGCTTTACCATGACCTAATTTAATTAATTAGACGATCATCTTACATATAATTGAAGAACCAATTAATCAAACCAAATTCTAATTTGAGCAATAGTTATAACCTAATTGGATCCAACAATCGTGATAGCTAGCAAGTACTCATTCATTATGAACGTTTCATATTCGAGAGTACTAAAAATAGGGCTTTTTATAAGGAACATTTTACCCTCAAAAATGAGATTTTTCGAGAAAATCTTGGATGAACATGCATGCATGGATAGAGGATTTCAACTAAAGAATGTCAAAATATAAATTAAGTAAAAAACACTAAGAAGCCAAAAGGTTTCAATGTATAATACTCCCTCAGCTTCAATTTGTATGTCGAGTTTTGACTTGACACGAAATTTAAAAGATAAAGAATACTTTTGAATCTTATCGTGCTAATTGCTATACTCCAAGATATGTAGAATACTATAATTGATCAAATAACTTTTAATCTTATGACCTTAAAAATGTGAGAATTAAAAAGTTGTCAAAAAAAAAAAAAACTGACTAAAAAAAGTATGTGATAAACAAATTGAAACAGATAAGATAGTAATATATGCATAAAAATTATAAGAACCAAAATTTCCTTCTTGCATTAGAAATGTTTTATTCCACAGTATTAAAAAGCAATGAAGTCAGGCTACCAAAATAAGAACATATTAGAATACAATGTAACATTTGCATAGAAAACATGTTAAACACCACCAAAATTAATATAGCTTCATATTTTTGTTCTTGATAAGAAATTTGGTATACGATCGAGCTTTGAAGAGGGAATCGCTTTACGTACAAGAGGAATTTCCAAGCGCAAATTCAAAAACATGAAAATATAAAGTTAGCACAATTGCAGGGTTAACTTTATAAATATAAATATCGAGTGTGAATAAATTTTGATTGGTGAAAAAACCGGAGAACCTTAGTGCGTGGCACATTAAATCTAACACATAAACAACATATGCATGTTGAAATATTTGAAATTTAGTTGGACAAGAGTGGAGTACTAGTCATGTGGACAAAGAGTGTAAGTTTAAAACATATATGTATGTTGACACCCTAGATGAAAGATTTTGTGTTCGAGTCCTGCTTGAGATAAAATTCGTGAAAATACAATATTCAAAAGTATCTTCGAATACATTATTATAATATTATGTCTAGCTTATTTATTACCTCCTTTTATTTTTACTTCCCAATAACAAAGTGAAATAAAATAAAATCCTATAGAAAAATCCCCATGCAATTGTTACCCACAAACAATTCCATTTGTTCAGTTGAGTTATCCCTTGTTGCATCAATACGTCTGCGCCACTCGTGAAACAAGTGGAACTTGTTATCGTTACGTTCAACGTTTCGCTTATATTCTCCAACAATTTCTCCTTTATTGAATTCGGTAAATCCCCCAATTGGCTGTTATCGAACGATTGAACCCCACGAACGAAGCATTTCGTGGGGTCTTTGAATTCGTTCAGTAACACTGCTTCATATGGGTATTTCACGAGCGAGAGGTAATGAAACCATATCCAGTAAGATGGGATCCTATCGCGATTCATGTAGAATCCACTGAAGAGGAGGAAGTATCCGAGTAATGCAACTACGATTACGTAACCGATCATGACATGAGGAACGACACTAGAGAGGAAAGTGACGAATGAATTCCCCGCCCAGATTGAAGCTAGAACGACAGAGAAGTAGAACAAAAAGCCCGAAGCTCCACCGTCTAGGCCAACAGCCCAGAAAGTCAGGGCTGCGAACGATAGAGAGAGGATAATCAATGATGGTAGCGAAACCAAAGCGTGTGAGAGGCAATATGATGATCTCCGATAAGCATTGTAAGCTGTTTCCCTCATGAAAATGTACCTCTCGTGAATGAAAACGGGCAACGCCTCCGCGCATATATAGTAAGTTGTTGACACTGCGAATGCTACAAACCCAAGGCGTTCCCATATGCCTTTAGGGGAACTGTCGAGCCGCCAGAAAATGGTTGAGAGGATAAAACCCGTGACCATTACTGCACTGAAACGGACGAAGAAAATCTCCGGCATACGCCATGAGTTTGTGAATGAACGCTTTGACAGTACTGCCATTTCGGTCCATATTGGATTTGCAAAAGTAGGAACCATAGAGGTAGGATTAGCAGCACCAGAAACCAATTTTCCTCTGGAAATGCTTGCACTTATTGCTTCCTTTAGTGATAGATCATATATTGTCGATGTTGTTGAAGAATTTTTCCATTTTCGATTGAATTCAACTAAATTATTTGTTCCATCAGGTGTGCCTTCGAGTTCGCGGATTAAATCAAGGGCGAACTCTGTTCTGTTCTCGTTTTCTGGAATTGGATGACCAAAATCAGCGAAAAATTGGGGCAAATTGAACGGTGAACCACTGTAAACAGTCTGTCCGCGTGATAAGAAGATTAATCGATCAAGTAAACCGAGAATTCGATAACTTGGTTGATGAATCGACATTATCACAATACTTCCGCTCTGTGCGATTCGTTGAAGAACTTTAACCACCATAAAAGCACTGGTGGAATCGAGACCGGAGGTAGGTTCATCGAGAAATAAGATGATCGGATCATGGATGATGTCGATTCCGATCGAAACTCTCCGTCTTTCACCGCCGGAGACTCCTCGGTGGCCTTCATCGCCGATTATAGTTTTGGCGGCATTTCTGAGTCCTAATTGATCGATTAATGCTTGAACTCTACTTTTCTTCTTCGATTTCGATAGAGTTCGTGGAAGGCGAAACTCTGCTGAGAACATTAAAGTTTCTTCAACTGTAAGCATCGGATAAAGGAGATCGTCTTGCATTACGTACGCCGATATCACTTTCAGCAACTTCGTATGCAATTTCTCACCGTTCAATTTCATCTCCCCTTTCAAGCTCTCCTTCGCAATTCGATTAGCTAAAGCATCGATCAACGTCGATTTCCCCGAACCAGACGCGCCGAGCACCGCGAGTAGCTCTCCATCACGCGCCTCCCCTGATATATCATGTAAAAGCACTTTCGTCCTCGTGACCGGCGCTTCCTCTGTCAAGCCCCTAGACATTGCCGGAAAAATGTTTTTCCGGCAAACTGTCACGCTGTATGTGAGGTTGCTAAATGACAGTACAAACGGAATAGAGTTCTGCGGCTGCATAGTCAGAACTTGGTGAACTGGAGTTTCAGTTTCGTCGCTGGTGACGTGATCTCCGACGTTGTTCAACAACTGAGCAAACGTCGGCGACGACATTTCTACCGTCTGTCTCCGATCATAAAGAGGTACACAATCTCTTACCGGTGAAACATTTTGAGCTACATTTTTTGACATTTTTTATATATATCAAATCTCTATATGTTTTTTTTTTCTTTCAGTTGTGCATGGAACAAGAAAAGAAAAAGCATAGTTATATACTTAAAAAAAACTTATTACTACTATTTAATTAAAGGAAATAAAAAATTGAACCCGTCAAATTTATATCTTGTATCTGTTTTTTTGTAGTAGTGTATGTATCCATCTCTCCAAAATTCTGAATCTGCGTACGTCTCTTTATGCATCAAACTAAACTTAAAACCTAGACGCAACATAATATGCATGTTTTTTTTTTTGTTTCAGTATTTTAGTATTCGTATTGAAGTCTTGCATAATTTAAATTTGTGCGATATAAAAGCCATTTTTTTTCTAATACAAATAGAAAATTAAACTCAAAATTTAGATTTAAAATTTTTAATTAAGAGCGAAAAGATCCTAGCGAGAGTGTTTTAAACTTAACACTCTTTCTCTAACATGCATGTGTTGTGGAAGTGTTAGTTTTAATTTGCCTATATTGAAATAGATCGGTTGTTAGCAAAGAAACTATAGTTTCTCACCGATCACCTCTTTTATCAAAAAAAAAAAAAATTGCTCATCTCTGATATATTTGTATCAATTCAATAAATATATGACATATATATTATTCTCTCCGTCTTATTTTATATGACATTTTTCACATTTCGAAATTTAAGCAAGTCTATCTTTGACTGTAAGGTTTTCATAGATTCTTTTAACATTTTGAATTATCAATTATTATGACTTATAGTACTCTTGTATGCTTTGGGGAATGCTCTTATTTGAGTAGGTGATTTGTGTTCCAAAAGTTTTTGAGGACCAGATTTTCTGATTTGTTTGCTTGGAAACTTCTAATTAGACTTTAGACTTGTAATTTTTATATAACGTGAATCTGAATTAGATGATTCGAAAAGTTTTGACAATTTAATTGGTTTAAAGAGAAGTATTGGGTGCATGTGATCAAAATTGTTTTCATAGCACACGTTATACATGTGATCTATGTACCAGAAGATTATCTTCTACTTTGACGTGAATCTTATTACTTGAATTAGTGACTTCTAACTATGTGATTGGTGCAAAAAATTATATATTTGGTGCATGTTCATTATTATTTATTTGATCGTAAATTTGAATTAATATAGTTATTTAAATTTGATAGCTTGTTGCATATAGTTAGAGCCGTCAAAATGGACTTACTACATGGGGCTGACCAACCTAAATCTTTATTGTGGTAGAGTTGGAATGAAATTTTTCAAGCCCAGTTGAAATTAGGGTTTATAAGACGAACTCATATAAATATTTGGCCCTTGAGACTTGATTAGGGTCGGGCCGGGTCGATCCATGGGCCAAAACTATTTATTTAAGGATAACTTGCATCATCTCACTAGCATATAAATTGATTACGTAAATGCACATTATATTGTAAAATTACGAATCTTATCAAATTTTGGTACCTCCAAATACATGTACAAAATTATGTTAATTTGTTATAGTTATACTATATCTTAGCAGATTCGCATGTATCTAGGATACATAGACAAATCTCGCACCCTCACCTCCCTGTCATCTCTTTGCATATCTGAAATGCATCACAGTAAATACATGTATCTCGCGTATCTAGTTTCTTGATACATGTTAATCACACTAGATTTTTTTGTTAGTATTAATGGAACAACACCACTGTTTGTCGATTTATATTAAAATCTTTTTTTATATATATATTATATAATTTTAAATTTATATAATGCCAGCCTTTCAGAGCATTTTCAGAGTTCAGTACCCTATCCCATGTGGTTATGAATGAAATGTGAAGTATAGGATTTGTTATTATAAATAATAAAGCTTAGAGAAAGGAAAATATGGGGAAAATGGAATTATTTTATTATAAATTTTTAATGGTATCTTGGGTACCACTTCTTTGTCCTTAAAGGATGCATAATTAGGATTACACTAAAGCAATATGATTTAATTTGTTTAAACAAGTCAAATCACCCCAATTCAATTAAATGATTTAATTTGTTCAGATCACCCCAATTTAATTAATTATTACTCCATAAATTATTATTTTTTCATGCATTATGGTTGAGTAATAAATACTTCATTTTTAACCAAAGCTACTTGGATTCAAATTTCTTTGGTTCTACACAACACATTAAAGTCCCTACGAATATGTATTTTGAATAACATGTTTTGGTTGCACTTTGAACACTATTTAAGATATTATCTTTTGGTGTAACACAAAAAATAAACATAACAACTCATTTATGGTTGGATAATATTGACTTAAAAAGGTCGTAGAGTATGTTAGAATTGACTTAAAGGTTGATCAAATGTAATTTTAAGTCATTTTTAGTTTTTTAGAATGTATGATAAAATTAAAAATAACTTAAAATAAATTTAAAATGATTTTAAAAAGTTAAGAGGAAACTAAGCAAATACCCCATAAAAGTTAAATGATTACAAATTGAAAGATTTCAAAGAATTATTTGAGAAATTTTCTGTATTTTTTCACTCTAGAAAGAAAAATTGTACAAGAGTTGCTTGCTTATCCAAAGATAGGATGAAACCCAAAGATAAAATATCAGGCCGGTTGACACTCAAACTTTGATCCTCCCCGATAATAATTAATTTATGAGTTTCTCAAATTTCTAACGATTGAAATAGTCAATTTTATAAGATCCAAACGTTTTTCAAGTCATTTTAAGGTAGCTTTAGTCGATTTTTATAGTTTTGAAGTGATATATTTTTTCTCTTATGTTTTTGTATAGTTAGTTTATTTTAGGAAATATTCGAAAATCATCTCAAAAGATTTTAGTTTTATTTAACGATTTATTAAATTAGTTCTAATATTTTTTTCATATATAATTCTATATATAGTTAAGTTTACTCTAAATATTTGAAAATCGTCTCAAAAGGATTTCGATTTTACTTAACACTTTATTAAAATTGATTTTGTCTAAATTGTTAGTCACGTTTTCTAGTCTTTAGCTTATATTTATGTTAACTATTTCATCTCTCGTTAAATTTTGAAAGCTCGTATCCTTTTAGTTTTAGTTAATTCGTCTCGTAAATTGAATTAATTTCCTTTAACTTTGACTCATTTTAATTCCATCAAGGGAATAATTTGGGCCATCTTCTAAGTGACCCGACCCATTTTCCTTTTTCTTACCCTGGAGATAGCCCAATCATACAACAACAAAATTGAGCCAGCCCACACTTATTCCTCCGACCTGACCCAGCCCATTCTCGTTCCTCCGAAAGAAAATCAGCCCCAAGGACATCAAATCGATCGAAGACGTCCGTCCCTCTTTCCTCTTTAGGGATAGAGCTGAAACCTCAGGAAAAGGAGTTGGTCTTTTTCGGTGAAAAAAATCAAATTTGTTGAAGATGAGTTTTGACCCGAATTCGATTCGTTTGTTTTCCAAAAAAAAAAAATGAAAACCCTAGCCATTTTATATATATAACATCCGTTTAGTTTGTTAATCATTTCTTCAAAGTTTTGTTCGAGTTCGAGATTCTGTCTATCCACCTCTTCGTAGCTCGAGTTCGTGATAGAAAAGCTCGTCGCTTTCAGATCGTTGTTCTCGTTCCCTGCCCCGGGCAGGGGTGGCTCGACAGTGTTAAAAAAAGACATGTGTCTTAGGCCTACAAATTTAAGGTCCTCATTTGTAATAATAATAGTTATAAGTTATAAATTTTAAACAAATATTGAATACTATTTGTATAGAAAGGTAACTTTTTATGAAAATGAAGAAATTATTTAACATATTTATAGTACTATATCTCATTAAAAATATTTTAAAATAAGAAATAGTTATATTTTCAATTGAAAACTAGAAAGAATCAATTATATAGAAGTTATTAACAATTCAAGTTTAAGGCCCCGTTTGATTTTTGTTTTAAGCCACTAATATGCTTGAGCCGCTCTTGGCCTCGAGAAAGGTATTGTTTTCTTCTTTACCACAAATCTTCTCGGCTCCTCTTCCACCTTAAAATGATACTACAAAGTTAGAATAGGCTTTAAATTATTTCGTTAAGTTCAAGTTTTGTTCAACTTCGACAATGGCATAAGGACCTACTCTCTCTTCCTTCTAGTGTGTTCCAAGACGATGTTAAGAGTGGCATGTGATTATTTTCATTTATTTCCTTTAATCTTGTTGTCCATAATTCCTTCCTAGTCTAAAATCTCAAATTCGTCCAATCGTTTTGAATTACTATTGCCTACAATGTGCGAAAATGTGTGTTATATTAATGTATGCATGTCTACCTTATGAGCTGATTATCGGGACTCTGAAAGGTAAGATTTTGTGTCCTTTTCCTAACCCTTTTTATTTGTTGTTGCATCCTCTCGAGTCCTTTTGGACTCCACTCCCTTTTTTGTATTCCTTGTCTAGTTACGAAGGTCGGAACCTTCATTCTCGAGTCGGGCCAGCCTTTCTAATGAAGGCGTACAGGTTGAAAGCAGCAAAACACTGCTGAAAATTCGTTTTTCAGCCCCCAAAAAAGCATAAAACACATTGATATACCAGATATATACACTGGTATACAGATTTAATATACCAAAAACAGGTGCAAAAACGTGAAAATGCATATCAGAAAATACATCATACAAAATTAGATACAATACAGGTTTCGGAAGGTTCAAAACAGACTGGATACGCGTCATATTATCTTAAGTGTATATCAGATTTTTAAAAGTGAAATGGGGCCAAAGCCCATTTGAGTTCCCTGCAGAATTTTGTGAGACATGGGCCAAGGCCCAAAAGAGAAAAGCAGGAAAATGAAAGAAAATATGGGCCAAAGTCCAAGTTTAACTACTTCCTCTCTCTATATTTTTACTATATATATTGATTGACTAACGTTATTGAATTTCGGTTTTAATTTAATTAATTTCCAGCGATAGCTATTTTTCTTTACTTTATATGTCCAAAAGTTAACGTGTGTATATATATATATATATATTATCTTTTAATTGATCTTATGTTATTTAACACTTGAATCTATTACCTTAAGAATGATTTCCTCTAGTTATCTCACCTTAGCGAAATGATCAGAGAAAGAAAAATAAATAGAAAAAATCAAATTAGATAGTAGTAAGTAAATAATAATAAATAATAAATTTCCTTTAATTAATTAAAATTTGAAATTTTTCAAAAGGTCTTTTAGTCGAATCGTCGGTCAACCGCGAGTTAGCGGGCATTCCAAGGGTCTAACACCTTCTCGGAATGTACATTTGAAATTTGAACCCTTTTCGATTGATTTTTATCTGTTTTAAATCTTTTGAAAGAATAATTTTAAGTTTTCATGATTTTACTAAAAAATTATGTGGTGACTCTGTGATTTGGAAAGTCGATTTCTCTTAAATTATAAGATTAATCGATTTTTCGAAACTTAGTCATTTTTACTTTATATATTTTTTTTGGTAAAACAGAAATGACGACTCTGTTAGGGATTTATTAAGTTCTAACCAAAAGGATTGGACTATTTTGACTAATTATTATTATTAAATTGTTCATATATAATTAAATTGCTTAAATTATAAACTGGCATTGCATATCATGACATATTAGTGATGTATGTATAGTATATTAAAGGACGATTTGCGAAACCACAGCCGGACTTTTTTATACTCACCCTTTTTTGGAATTAGGGGCAATTTATTGATTCATCATGTGTCCAATGATTGTCGTGAGTTCCAGCCCAAATTGTCTGTTTGGGTTTTCGTTTTTTCAAAAGCCACTTCTAGTAAACTAGCATAGAGTCGAGCCAAATCTCAAATTTAGGAGCATTTGAACTAAGATGACCCAACGGTCAAGGTGTGTTGGGCCCATTAGAAGCCCACCTTGTGTTTACTTGGCCCAAATTGCAAAAAATAGACAACCATACTTACGTGTGGATTGAAGGATGTATATGTGTTTTTAAATAATTTATTGTCTGTGGGGGTGGGGGTTAACAAATCTTTGGCTGCTATTTTTGTAGGATGGATCTGACACACGAGCCTTTGAAAACAAGAATGGTTACCATCCCCGATCCCTTTCTCAAAGTATGGTGGAGATTAATGAATAATGATGATAAGATGATAGTTCAGAAACACACATGCTATCTTCCGTCGCTGCTAGAAATGAATGCTTGGCCCGGTTTAATCGGAACGATGGTGAAATTTTGGAATGCCTTGGCCAAGGAACTTATTGATCGGGTTGCTTACAACATGAAAATCATTCCCGATTGATAGTCCTTGGAAAAGATGAAACAAAAATCCACTGAAAGCTATAGAGAGTTCGCCTACAGGTGTAGAAAGGAAGCAGTTAAGGTAAGGCCGCCTATGTTTGAGAAAGAAATAGTGGAAGTGTTTGTGCGGGTTCAAACACTTCCACATTTGCTGAGATAGTCAAGATTGGTGAGATTAACGAAGATGATTTTAAGACAGGGAAACTAGCCCGCATTGCCGCGCCACCCAAATCGTCGGGATTGTTAAAAAAGAGAGAGAAGATATTGTTGTTGTCTCTTATGAGGGGAATAAGACCCCAGAAGATCATCGTCCTCGACTTTTCCACAACTCCTACCAAGCTTGCTACACGCAAACTAGTCATCCAAACAATCCTCCTCCAGTCTACCAAAATACCCTCCAAGTTACCAAAATCCACCTCATATTTATCTAAGTCCTCCTCCGCTTTACCGAATTCCATCACCAGTATACCAAAATATTGCTCCCAACTGTGCCAATGTGCAGTCGAGCTATAGAGCACCCCCTCCAGTCTATCAAGTACAAGCTCCAGTATACCAAAATGCCCCCACGAACTACCAAGCTCAATCACCAAATTACCAAAAAAATTCATATCCCAAAAGCCAAGCTCCCCATATAAATACCAGAAGTTATCAACATGTGCCTCATCCCCAACAAGGCAGTTATGATCCACCTCGACCCAGATCCGAGAAGAAGCCTCCCAGGAACTTTAATGCGCTCGCTTCAAAGCCGTAAAAAATTCTACGAGCGACTGGCTGCGGGCGGATATATTCACCCAGTGGGGCCCGAACTGGTGGATACCAGTTCTAAATTCTATAAGTCTGATCAAATGTGTGCATATCATTCCAACAATGTTGGGCATGATACTGAGGACTGTATCAACCTCAAGCACAAGATTCAAGATCTGATCGACCAAGAGGTGGTCTCTCTTCAAGCAGCTGCACCTACTGTCAACACCAACCCTTTGCTGAATCATGGAGGCGTCAATATCAGTATGATAGAGACGGACTATGATAGGTGTGTGACCAAGATGATAACTCCAGTTATTCATGACGAGTTAGAAAGGGTCGTGGCCTCATTGAGTGTCAAAGAGAAGAAATAGTTCGTCATCCTGACACCCGCAAAGGTTGTTGCCTTAGTGCCATCAGAAACTCTCGTCAGGCCGCTCAGGGTATGACCCATTCTAGGAGGTGTTATACTCCTCAAGAGTTGGCTCTTGAAGAACAAAAGAAAAATCAGGGTAAAGGGCCGATAAGCGAAGGCGAAGCGGAGAAATTCTGGAGAAAGACGCAGCCAAAGGATTATTCTGTTGCTAAGCATTTGGAGAAGACTCCAGCCCAGATTTCTTTGTGGGCCCTACTGATGAGCTCTCAATTACATGGACAGGCCTTGATGAAGGCTCTTGATGATACATATGTGCCCGTCGGCACAAGCAGCGATAATGTGCCCGCCATGATAAACCAAGTTATCTGAGGACATCGGATTAATGTGGCCGCCATGAAGGGAGGTCACACAAAAAAACATTGCAATCACTGTCGTATGTCGCGAGGTCATAAATTGTATCTTGGTGGACGATTAATTCGGCCTGACCATTTGCTCGTTGTCGACATTAAGGCAGTTACATTTTGACTTGGGAAAGCTGAAACAAAACCAAGTCAATGTAAGAGCCTTTGATGGGGTTCAAAAAGATACGTTGGGAGCGATGAATCTGGTCATTCAAATGGGTCCGGCAGAATTTAGTGCATTAGTTTCAAGTCTTGGACATTGACACCAGCTATAACCTTTTGCTGGGAAGGTCTTTCATCTATATCGCTGGAGTTGTGTCTTCTACTCTACATCAGATGATGAAACTTGTTTGGTAGGACGAAGAGCTAGTTATTCATGGCGAAGGGAGTCACTCCGGCAGACCTGCGCCAATTAACGAGGTATCGCGAGGTACATATTTTTACATGGTGGAGCTGGTAAATGCCACCAGTGAGGATGGGTCCCACAGATTCTCATGCCTGCCTGTACAAGATGATAGCCACTGTGATGCTGCAGAATGATTTTGAACCAAGTTTCAGATTGGGAAGAAATTCCCAAGGAATTATTGAGCCTATTCCGGTCCCCATCAAAGGAGCTAGATATGGTTTGAGGTACATTCCCATAGATGATGATTTGAAGAAGAAAAAGAAGAATGATTAATCATTGGCTACACCAATCCCTCATATGTATCAATCATTCCCGGTCTGGGAGTACGCCGAGCATGACGACCTTGGGGAAGGAATTTGCAGCCTCTTCGAAGAGATCGATGTTGTTATAGAGGAAAAGGTCGAGCTAACAGAATTCCGCGATGCTGATGCTTGAAACATAAGAAGCAATAAAGAAAATAGGCTCAAATGCCATATCATATATACTTTTATGTCCAAATAAGACAGTATAAATAACTCAATTGTTACTACAAAACAAGTTAGAAAAATACTAGTTACATTTGTTAGTTTCTCTTCATTTACCTTTTTTTGTTATTTTAGTGTTTTACTTGTTTTTGTTTTATAACGTGTCATCAACGTAACCTTATGTCATTGCAAATACTTCAAAAGTATCAAAGTCATTTTTTTTTGTCTAATTATTTTTCTTTCACTAATTAATTAAAGGTCAAATATATTTAGTCAAACTTTAAAAGATAATTATTAACAAAATTTATTAATAATCAAGATATAAAAAAAGGCTAAATACATAAATAAACATTTACATTTAATCTCAATCAACATTTAAACACTTACACTTTGACTAATCACATCTAAACATCACAATTATTATAAATTATATCACTTGAAAATTTTAACTTATAAAATAATTATTTATGCACTTTCAAAGTTTATATATATCACTTCAGTATATCGTTAAATATCTACAGAACACAACATAGATAAATTAAAATGTGTTAGTTAATTATCAGTTGAAATCAAAATCAACATAATATGTCTAGATGTACACTCTCAAAAATTAAAATACATACTTACCGAACGAGGTCAAAATTAAAAGTTTGTTTATACCGATTTCGAAACCACAAAAGAAACGAGATGGAAAAAAAAAACTTATGTGGTCTAAGTGTAATTTACCAAAGTTTGTACTTTCATGGTGGTGGACTATGAATATGTCAACAACAAAGCACTTCGCACGCAATTCTCACACAAAATCTCAACTTTGTTAACAGCACAAACACTTTTGCACCATCTCTATGCACGATCTTCCTGTTCACTATAAATAATAATAATCGCCGAATCAACGCCATTTTTATACCTTCGTTTGATTCATCTTCTTCATCGGTGTTGTGGAAAACCCTAATTTGAAATTGGAGAAATACAAAAATGTCGTGGTTAAGATCAGCTATGAACAAAGCAGTAGAGGTTGGAAATAGCAACCTTACACGCACTGTCAGAAATTACGCCGATTCCGTTGGTCATGCAGTTGCTGAAGGAGCCAAAATTTTACAGGATCGCATTGTAAAATCTCCTTACTAATTAATGTTCATTTCAGTTTTTTTTTTTCTGATTTTTGAGCTTAAATTTGTGCTGGAATCAAATTTAGAAAATATAGTGCAGTTTCCTTTTTGGTTTTCTTCCCATTAATGGATACGAATTGGTGCTCTGCGGTTTAAATTGTGTAGTCTTAGCTACTAGACTGTTAAGCGGAGAAAATTTGCTGTAACAGTTGCCGAGGGCGTGAAAATGTTACGAGATCACATTGCAAATATCCTTACTAATCAATGTTTATTCATTTAAGTGATATCAGTAATTAATAGTTGTCCAAGTGTGGACGGGTAGAAATTTGCATTTTTACAAAGTGCATTTCAGCATTTGTATAGGAGAATTAGAAGGAGAAGCTGGTAAAGTAGTCTGATGAGAATTGAAACGATGTGCTGGTTGCAATTCATTTTATTAGGAGTCGAGCCATTAAATTTGAAGGAGATAGATTTTGTAGAAGAATGGATTGGTTTGGAGAAATGATTTGATGATTATTGAGAGGGATGGTAGAGGGCTGGGTGGTAAATTCTTCTTATAAAAGAATCAGCTTTATGATAAATTGAATTGCAGACGAACAAGGAAAAAGGAAGAGACAGTTTGCATGAGGCTTGTCCTTGGCAGAGTTCAGCAATAGCAGAGTACAGAAACTAATAACTGAGTGCAAGTATTAATATCAATCAGAGAAAATAAACAAATGCATCTAATTAAAAATTTGTTTGCTTTGATGATACATCAATTGTAAAAGAGTTAAAAAATATTTGTCTGGAAAAAAGTAAGAAATGCTACACGGCTATAACATATAGCACAGAGCTCAAATACTGCTCAACTAATAAACTCTTGTGAATTGAAGGAACTATCCATTCTATGTGTAGGAACCCTTGTGATTGCACTACATTTCTTAGTGAAGTAAAAAAATCATTGCTAATTGGTTTGTTTACGACAGGGGAATAGGAACTTCAAAAGCTTTAAACAGACGGTCCAAAGATTGGAAGAAGCTTCTATTTCCTGCAAGGGACCAGAGAGAGTTCAGTTAATGAAAAGGTGGTTAGCTGCACTTAAAGCAATTGATAACATGTCAGAGGTTTCTGTTGAAGATAAAGAGAAGAACAATGAGCAGCAGCATCCTTCCGAGGAAGTAAGAAAACAACCACTGGTGAGTAGCTTGATCTCGACTGCTGTTGCTCTGTTATCTTTCTCCTATTACCATGAAACAGGATTGAATTTGTTCCTTGTAGACATAATTTCTCTATTTTTGTCTTTTAATTGCACATGAGAGAAGACGACCTGAGTAAACTAGTTTTTTCTTCCTTTAAGATTACTGTCTTGTACACATTGCAGTTTGGATGCTTTTTTCACCACTCGATATTCAGATGAGGTGAAAAGAAAATGTTCTAACAGTTTGTGTTCATTGATTTTCTTTGCAGTTGTTTCATCGTATTGAATTGTCTTTTGAATGTTGATCTCAGTGTCTGTTATTCTCCTTCATCATGGTTCTTTTGCTGCTTTTGAGATCTTTGCTCTTTCATCCATCTCTATCTGTGTTTTAAAATCAGTAAAGCAGCCTCTGACTTCACTTTGTCCTGTATCCTACTGTGATGGCTATTACCTTCCTATTGAACTAACTTGTGCATAGTATCGGATTAATGCCCCTTGATTATGTATGCCTCATGCACCAACTAGATTCATATACTTAGCTGTTGCCTGTTGCAGCATCAAGACACACTATAAGGAATCATCCTGTGAGTCACTGGTGAAGCAGTAAATATTTGAGTGTGGCCTCCTCATTATGTGCAAAATTTAACTTAGAAGAAAATGCGGATCAGGGATTAGATTTTACTTTGAGCTGTTTTTGTCTTGACAAGCTTTATATGAGTTTTGCTGCTTCTAATGTGAGGATTCTTGCTACCTATTCATGAGCAGTGTATGGAATAATTTTTTTTGCCTTTAACTAGCATTATGTACTTGTTGTGAATATAATCCTCTCAAATCATTGCTGATTTTTAGATTGGACAAGGAAGAGATAGCACAGTGATAAATACCCTCCACTTCAAATGATAAGATTGGAGAGTTTAAGTCATTGAGGGAGTAAAAGTAGGAATTGGCCACTGTAGGGCTATTGGATGGGGGTTCTTTTGCATGAAGTTCACCATATCAGAATAAACAATCTGATTATTTAGATTGTTGTCTCCCTCTTATCTTTATTTTAGTTACAGGCCATTTCTTTATACTTTTGTTACTTAGACATGGAGCAAACACAATCTGGAATTTTGGTGTTCTTTTGTCTTTCGCATACCTCTTCTTTGCTTGTTGATGCCATTGCCGTTCATCCTTCAAAAATTGCATTCACAATATTTGGTTTCATGCAGATTGACCATATTTATAATGTTATAGGTTCTCTATTATGATTCTGAGATGGGCGGTGAGCCACTGAACTTTCGCGATGTCTTTCTCTATAGTAAAGCGTTGGAGGGCATGCTGATATGTATGGTATGCTACGTTTCTAAGTCCTGCTTGCTTTCGGCAAAGAAGTTGCAGTTATTTTTGGCTTTTCCTGTTTCACTTTGGCTCAATTTTGATCTTCATGATTGCTTTAATCTTTTCAAGAAATGTTACAATTATTGTCTCATTTGAGCAAAGACACCTATGGAGTGTTTTATTTATACAATATTTTTAAAAAATGTTGTATTTGGCTGACTGTACCTCTGGAGAAAAGTTGGTGCTTTATTATTGTCCGCCAGGTCATCTAATATCTTTGGTCTTAGACATTTCACATGTACTTTGCTTGTCATGTGGATCTCAAATTGCTTATCAAGCATGTTCACTCTTTTCTGTGATTCAGATTCTTGAAGCGCCAAACGAAGAGGAAATCTCTCTCCTTCTTGAATTATTTGAGTGAGTTCTTTTACTATAATGTCCATGAGTATATGATTTTCATAGCATGCAATGTGATTTTGATAACATGTAATTAAAGCGTTCTTCCAGTGCGTGGCATGTGGGGAGTGGGTACAGTTATTGACTGAAACTTTACTGTGTTTGGTCACATGCAGACTCTGTCTCACTGGGGGAAAAGCGGTTCACAGTGCAATAATCAGCAGCATCCAAGATTTGTCAAATGCTTTCTCAAACTACCAAGATGAAGTATTGGTAAGGGGACAATCTTTCCATTTTAATAAACATATGCCATAACTGATAAGGTATTGATTTTGGCGCGGCTCTCTATGCAATCCATTGTCAGGTAAAACGTGAGGAGCTATTGCAGTTCGCAGAAAGTGCCATCACAGGGTTGAAATCTAATGCAGATCTCGGAAGGTATTACTTCTTATAACACCTAAAATTTTGACATCTTTTTTATATAAACCCCAGGGTTGGAGCGAATTATTTTGAAGTGGAATTTCCTTCTTGTTTTCAGAGCTTTTGCCTTTTGGTGCTTAGTTTCCTTTTTCTTAGTGGACGAGTAACTGCATATTATCTTATGATAAGTAAGTGCATCTTATTAAGTCGAGTGACAGGAAAGCTCCTGCTAACTTAATTAATTTAGGATGGGAAGAAACAACAATACATTTAAACATGACGTTTGTCACCTTTCAAAGAAATGTATTTTTAAACATGAGCTATCTTATTTCCTTCGGATTCCTTCTATGTAAATGAAATGATAGTTGTAGAGCCTTCCAAGAGTGAAAAAAGGGATTCATATATTATCAAAAGACATTTCCCTTAAGTGTTAAGTTTTGGAGCCTTTCACTTTGTTTTTTTTTTTAAAAAAAAAATTATGATATGGTAGGTATAGCAGAGGTAGCCAGTCCTTGAAACCTGATCTAGAAATCATTTGAGACTTTTGTGATCTTAAATTTGTTTATGATCTAATTCTTTCCTAGACATGCCATTTATGTAAAAGACAGCTCATTTCAAGGACCTTCTTATCAAGCAAAGAATTCATTTTGACCATTTTAAAACAATTATTAATGATGGTAAAATACAGGTCACATGTTTGATATTCTGCCTTTTTAAAAAAATATGCTTTTGTTACGTGGGGGAAGGGGATGCCACTTGTGATGTTCGAATCTTTCACTTACTTTTGAAGTTGAGGGTGCTTGCAAGTGAGCTTCCACTCAACCCCTTGATATTGTTCCATCGATATATGCTTTTGGCCTAAGGTTTTTGTTTTGGTTGTAATAAATGCTTTCCACCTGCAGAATTGATGCCGAAGTCTCTACATTGAATAAACAACTTGGTGAAATAAAAGCAGTAAAGGACGCAAGTGGGGATCATGAAACAATATCCGAAGAGACTGCGGCTTCAATAGAGGTGAACCAGATTGGTGCTATATTTTTTCCTTTCGTTGCTCCATCTACTGTATTTTATTAGGCACAATCAATCTGGCTTGGGACTAAGAAGTTGAATTTGAACACATGTTATATAAGCGGTAGAATGAGAAACATTTTAGTGGTTAAAGCTAAAGTAATCGATGAATTACTTATCATGATTTAACCTTAAATTGTTAAATGAATTTTGATGAAAGTCTTATTAGATGTTGTTACACAGAAATGCAACCTCCTCTCTAGGAGGTGTACTCTCTTGGCTAGCTGCTAGAGGGGTGATTTTGGCAGCGCATAATCTGAGAAATGCAAGGTTGGTGTTATATGTGCAAGGAGATGGGTGAGGACATGCATCATCTTCTTATACATAGCGAACTTACCATGAGGTCATTGTGGGGGACACGGTTCAGCGGTTTAGGTTTTTTTGGGCAATGCCAAAAACTGTGAAAGATTTGATGTCTTTGTTGGAGGAGCTGGAGGAGGAGACGTAGGGCATGGAACGTGGTTCCTCTTGCGATGATGTGGGTTGTTTGGACTTTGGAGAGAGAGAGAAATAGGAGAGCTTCTGAGTGGATAGAGTCGAGTTTTATTCAGTTGAGGAGTAGTCTCTGGTCACTTATTTTCTTTTGGTGCACCCATAAAGTTCTATGTGGTGGGAGTTTGTAGAGAATCACGTCTTTTTGTAGATCATTTGCTTTTTGGTATACCCATTGTAGACGGACAGATTTTTGGCCATTGTGAATGAATTACAGTTACCTGATGAAAATAATAAAAGAAAATGTTGTTTCTTGAATGAAAAAACCGGAATGAATCTGGTAAGGTGGTGCTTTACATATGTTAGTATTTACATAATTGGTTCATTTATAAAATGGAAATGTTCTTCAGGCAATCCTCTCCATTTATATCCATATCATAAATCTGATCAGTCGTTCAGAATTTCCAAAAGTTTACATGTTTTTATTTTTCATTGTAGTGTTTGGTCATGGCAAGTGATACATGAAGTTACTGCATGAGATTCATTTTCCATTGCATCAGGAATGGAATTCTATACTTAAAATAATTTATACATAAGTGTATTAAACTTACCACAAACATATATTTCTCAAAACGTTGTTATTTTATGAATTAGCTTTTTGAAGATGGATGTTGCATTAGGGACTTTCATTAATCTAGCATGATAAGAGACCAAAATGAATGAAATTTCCTAGCACTGCATATATTAGGCCAACCTACTTGTCTTTTGTAATTAGAAGTTTATGACATAGTTGAATGATCATTGTATTTTTCCAATAGGCACTGAAAGTAGCACTTGCTCATATTCGGGTCTGTTCCAGATTAGAAGGGCTTCTACTGAAGAAAAAATCTCTTAAATACGGGGACTCTCCGGAAGTCCATTCTCAAAAGGTATATTATCCCGTTAAGGTTGATCTGATCATGTTTATTTTCTGAAAAAAAGGCCTGATCTCCCTTTTTGGGGTGAATCATACTTCTTTTTTGCTTCATATGTTGCCTGTCAAAAACTCGATATATCATATATGTGATGTGCATTAGTGTTTTCAAGTCTCTGGAGTATTTGCCCCAAGGTGATATTGTCTGCCTGCTTATTTTTATGCCTTGGGTTGTCCATCTCGTATGTTTTGAAATATTTCTTCTTAAATTTTCTTTTGAATATTTGATTAGTACTTAATTTTTTTTTCTAATTTAGTATTCATTGGCTTCAATATTGTATGGACCTAGATATCTTTAAGCTCAAACTCACGATCGACTCTTTTGTAAAGCATGCCATTGTCCGACTTGGCGGAGTTTACCATATTTCAAATTCTTACTACGAGTTTCTGGTTTCATTGAATCTTTCCTTTTCTTTTCCTTTGGGGATTAGTGTTCTACACTTTTTTGATGAAGAGCGTAGTGTTCTACTGAGTCTGTGCTACTCCTACAACTATATTTTGTGAAATAGCTGCTTTGCTTCTTCCCTTACTATTTGTTGGGATAGAGTATGGTGGATATCAAGACAGATCTTTTCAGTTGTTAAATCAATCTTTTCACTTTGTTTTATGTGCCAATATGCTTGAAAGTGTAAGGTCGGCATGTCCCAGTTCCTTTAGTTCTCTGAAAGCATTATTCTTCTGATAATTTGTTTTTAACTAAATTTTATCAACACAAAGATCGGTGGACCTTATTAAAAAAAGACCAGTGTAATTGATGAGGCTAGCAAATATTCATCCCTCTACACAAATTCTAGGTGCTTTGCATTTTCCACAAGATTCAAGCAATATTCAACTATTTGCAGGTTGATAAGTTGAAACTCCTATCCGAATCTCTTGTTAGATCCGCCAACAAAGCTGAAAAGGAGATCTCAGATGACAGGTTAAAACTGCACATTTCAATCTCTGTCTGTGACTTGTTTAAAGTTGACAAAGCTGCAAGTTATTTGATTAGTCACTTACAAGGCCAAGACCTTGGCCTCATATATGTTTCTTTTATAATTTTTCATCTTTTATTTACTCAATTTGTTATGATGGTGGTGTCTTGGCCAGCTTGCGTGCACACTTCCCATCAGCATAGGTACCAAACAACTCTGTCCACCAAAGCTTAGGCATATGAGAAGAAATCCCCGATTACTTTTTGCCTCCACTGGGTTGGAACCTGCGACCTCATTGTTCTCTTCCCATTCCATTTGATCACTAGGCCATACCCTTGGCGCAAACTTTTTTTTATCTTTTATTTGTATTGCGTTGTGGTATAATTGCAGGGGCAACTCTCCCTGAAGTACATGGGAGGTGAATGGAAAGTGCTTGATTCTTGAGTACAATTTAGATCCTTTATACCCTTAAAAAGAACCTTTGTATCACCCTCTGATACATTTATAGATAAAGCGCAATGGCCTCATTTTTGTGAAATTTCTTGGGTTTTCTGCTTGGGGAATTGATATCAAGTTAGCATGGTTCTGTTTAAGTTTATTTAATAATTTGGAACGAACACTTTCAGTAAGCATGACTAATAACATCAGTTATACTGGGGAAATGTCTGCATCTTGGTTAAACCATTTATTTAATTTTCTGAGGCTGGAACTGAATTTAGAGTTTGATTATCCCCCATGTGATTAGTTCTGTTTTTTATGCGTTTATGATGGAAACTCACCTTAGAAAGGCTTGAAAGAAGAGTTTTTGCTTTTTGAGAAGTTTTCATCCAATATATTGCTAGATTATTCTTTTTAAACATATCTTACTAGATTACTATGCCTCTTTCCAAAAAAAAATGTTTGGCTCAGAGAAGCAGGACCTACCCGTGTTGAGAAAAGCATTGAAATTACTGGGCTTGTCATAAACCACAGAAGCTGGATCTACCAGTGTAGCATGAATATTAAGTTGTTAATAAGACAGCTGGGCTGGCTACTTGTACTTGGACCTGATGAATCTAATTTGTTGGTCCTTGTGCAAAGGATGTTGGACAATTGAAACTGCTTCTCTTTAATATAAGTTTTGTCTTCTATGACGATTCAAAGCATCTTAATTGAGTTGGTTTTATATAATTACTCTGTGTTTACTTGTAGGGGTTATCAGCATGAAATATCTGATGATTTCATATCAGTTATATTGTAACACCTTATTCCTTCTATACAATGATGGCTCGTATCAAGTGTTTTATGCGCTTCTTATTGAAAAATTGCTAAATGTGTATCGACATATCTAATCTTTCTATTGCCACTTCTAACTGTGGCAGAATTCAGAAAGAGGAGGCACTAAAATTTCGTGTTGCCAAGACCAGTGAAGTGGGTGAAATAGAAAAGGTAATGCACTTATAGGACATTACATTGTTGTTGGAATGCTTCATATGTTCCAAATGTAGTTACATAAAAGACATGGGTTTTCCATGCATTTGTTGAAATTTCTTGATGTGGCTGCTTTTGATTTGTAGTTAACACTTATACTTTTAGTTTAAATAAATAAAGAATTTCTAAGAAGAGAATAAGAAGATGAAATACCCCTTTACACTGTGTCTACCTTTGCTTTATTCTTCTTTAACATTGTTTTTTGTAATATTTCCTTGTATTTGCCGCATTAACCTTGACAAGTTAGTGAAACCAATTTGATTTTCTGCCTGGACTAAATTTTTTTAGGATATGGCTCCTTTGCTTGTGTTTTCAGGAATTAGCAGCTGAGATCTCAGCTCTTGAGAAACAAAGGAATGAAATTGAAGCTCAACTGAAGCAGGTAAGCAGTTGGTGGAAGTAATCTCCCGTACCTTGTTTTTAAGTATTTTAATCATTTACATATAAAAATAGAACGAAGCCCCTCCTTCATACAGTTTACAACTACACATACAAGTTGGACGTTTAAGATGTGTTCTCGGAACATATGTGCCTACCTTTAAAATCTCTCTTTGTCATATGAACTTCAAGTTCTATCTTGACTCGAGGGTCTATTTGGAAACAACATCTCTACTTCTTTAAGCTTTACTGTTTTCTTTAGGGTACACCGAGAATCTTCAATGCCAAACTGATTTTGATTTAAACCCCTTCATTTTATTGAGCAATTTTATAATAAGATATTATTTTAGGGTGAAGCATTAACTATGTTTTTATTATAATCTGCTTTATCAATCATCCTTCTCTATCTCTCTTTGGAACAAAGGATAATAGAAGATAATGATGACATTTCACATTTTGCTCTCTTCTAAGTATTTCCAGCATAGTAGGCATATGTTTTAGTTAGTTTAAGAAGAGAAAAACTTTTAGTGTTTTCTTGCTCTGAAAATGGTGGTGGTAAATTCTAAATACTCACTGGATGTGTAGGTTCTGGTGGCATAACCTAAATGTCAATGTGATAGGGATGTGGATAAGTGAAATACATAGTTTTTGAGGTTAAATCTTAATGCATTCTTCACTCAACTTTACTACCTAACAACTTACATGATTATTGACTTGCACTACCTGTTTCCGCACAATTTTTCCATTATCTCTCAGTTATACCTGTCAAATTGAGATAGTAAAGAAGGTATCCATGATAAGTCTTCACCAACTGAAAAAAGTTTGAAATAGTTCTAATTTTTTCCATTTAAATTGTGCTAATTTGCCATGTCACTGTCCTGACTAAACTGGGTTCTTTTAGGTCAATATCTCCTTGGCAGCAGCTAGTGCACGCCTTCATAATGCCCGAGAAGAGAGGGACCAATTCTATGACGCTAATGATCAGATTGTTGCTCATTTAAAAACTAGAGTATGTCTTTTATTTTCTTTTGACAATCAATTCTTCTTTTGCTTAGCTTCTTCTACCTCCAGTTCCAAAGTTGTATCCGATATGGATGTCTATTCCTCTCCTTTACATTTCGCCATGAGTTCTCTATATTGTCGTAGGAAGGCGAGCTATCTAAGACCATTGGCTCATGTAGAGTGGAAGAACACGTCGTTAGTTCATGGATCAAATTTTTGGAGGATGCTTGGGTTCTTCAGTCTTCCTATACAGAGACCAAAGACAAGGAGGCCAAGTATATTACAGGATTTACCACATTATCATTCTTCCAAATTTCAGAAAAGAACCTTTTTACTTCACCTAATATTATATTTTGTCTAAATGGTGACACTTGGAACTTGGTAGTTTTTCTTTTTGGTAATTGTTGCTGTCTTGTGTTCTTCTAGAGTTCAATTGGAAAAGCATGAGGATTATTTTGTGAACTTGGTCTTGCAACTTCTCTCCGATTACGAGGTACTTGTTTGAGAAAGTATTTTATGTCGTCCTTTTTTCTGAAAAATATTTTGAGTAACTCTTTATCTATTATGTGTTGCTTGCACAGAAAGAGTTGAGGCCTTCAATTGACCGTATTAGAAAATATGTGGAAAATTTGAAGAGTTTAGGTGAAGGGTAAGGCCTTTCTTTGGATTCATAAGCCTGCACATTTTTCTGCTCACGTTCTTAATTGTCTATTTTGTTTTCATATAGCAGCTCAGCAAAAGAAGCTGGTCTGTCTTCAGGTGAATCAAAAGCATTGAGCCCTAGGAAAAGTCTGGAGTTGGAGTACCTGGACTATGAAGCCAAGGTAAGAATTGACCGCTCAAAACCAATCTGATGAACATCATGAAATGGCTTTAATGTGCCTCCACTCTTTCTGTCCAAGACCTAAACTTAGTGGAGGTCTTGCTCCTTAGTTTGTGATTAGTGTTGAATATTATAACAAGTGCCTTTCTAGTTTCGAGCAGCTAGACTTTATACTCAATTGATATTTTATGCTTGTGGTACCATCCTAATCTCTGAGGCTTGAAGCTGGTGATCTTCACCTTCCCCTCGTTTATGAGTTGGAAACCTTCTTTATCCTTCCAAATAACACTTAATCCTTTCTGCTTCTATGTTTCAATATCGAACCATGTAACGTTGAAAAGAACCCAGTACAGAGGCCAGTTGTTTGGTTTGGTCTCCCCTTTTACTTTCTTCCAACTGTCTTGCAATATCAAGCGTGATTCCTAAGGTATATGTCTCATGGTAGTGCAGATTATAACCACCTTTAGCGTAGTCGACAACATGATGGAGCAGTTCTATGCTCAACACGGGAAAGTATCCAGGTTTGCTTGATGCTTTTACTGTTCCCGATAGGTTTTATTGGATACCAAGCTCCATCAAAGTGATATATATACATGTTTTCATTTCACTCAGGAAAGATGATCCAAAGATTAAAGGGCTGTTTGAGAGCATTGAAAAATTACGAGAAGAATTTGAATCTATTGAGAGACCGGAACTGGAAATGGAGATCCCGGATGCCCCCACCCAAGAGGGAGATGCTTCATCTCATAATATTCCTGATGAAAATAAATCAGATCCCGCAAGGAAGGCAACAGAAGCCCCTGAAACTGGGAAGAATGAGGAAAACAAACCACCTTCTACCAAAGCAGAGAAGGTGTCTAACGCTGCACCCAATAAAGTGCCGGAAAATGTATCAAGTCCTCCGAGGAAGACGATAGAAGCCCCTGGAGCTGGCGCAAAGGAGGAAAAGAAACCAGCAGCTACGAGTACTGAGCAAATGTTTGAAGCAGAGTTGGCGAAATTGGAATCCGAGTCTGGAATCATTAACCAGGATTTCACTGCAGAAGAGATTGGTGGCTGGGAATTTGATGAACTGGAAAATGAATTAAATTCTGCGACTCGCGCAATCCCTGAAAAGAGATAGAAATACCTAATGATAAAACTTTAAGAAATCTTCTATCCATGTCTAATAATGTTTGGATGTAGTTTCATGTATTTATTCTGTGTAAATTCGCGAACTTGCGGAACTGCATTTCATATCAGAATCATGTAGAAACTTTGCTAGGATGATTATATCCAAATTTGTAGTCGACTAGACCCGGTCAGCCAGAAAATATTAACTCACAGGTTAATTTTATTTGCGTTATTCTTAGATTTTACGTTATCAGTCTCCTATTTGATGACACTTATCTAAAAATTAATATTTTGTCTGCGTTTTTCCTTTTCTCTTTTTTCTTTTGATCTGGTGTGTTATTTTATGCCGTTTAGTAAGCATGCATATTTTGCTGCATCATATTATACAGAAAATGATGAGTAGGAGTAAATATCGAGGGTCTATCAGAAACAATCTCTTTACACCACAAAGGCAGGGTAAAGTTTGTGCATACTTTATTCTCGATACTTTTTTGGATATGTTGGTAAGGAGACAATGCACCTTGTAGATGGTAAGGAGACAATGCACCTTGTAGAAGTGATAACTAGGAGTTTTCACCCCGGAAGGATGTGGTGTAGTGTAGTAGATGGGGTTCCTCGTCTCTTAACTAGAGATCTCAGTTTCAAGTCTTGGATAAGAAAAATCATTGATAAAATAATTATAATCGTATTGTAGTTTGATTATATTCGCATTTGTATTGTAGGTGTATTCTAAAGGCATCGCTCCTGACATGACTTTTTTCATATGCAGGGTTCAAACTCGAAAGTTCGGATTAAAACCATCCCAACGCAACCATGTTGATAGCCAAGTATTTAAGGTAAGTCGTCTTGAACTTTCAACCATTATTATATGTATCCTATTAATGAGACCTTTCTTTAAAGTTGTTTAATTATGTTAGTTGTGCTACAATCGGGTGGCACATCCAAATTATTGAAGACAAAGTTTTAACTTTAATACTCAGATATTATTTACCAATAAAAAATATATTCTTAACTTCCTTAAATAATAATTATATTTAATCAATTATGACGAGTGATTTTAATAATCTAGCAAATAAGGTAGATTACCATTATAATAGGTTTAAGTACATATTATTGTACTCTTGTAGGTCATACTTAACCTTAATATGTTAACAAATCTATACGATCTGCAATATACTTATCTGGAATTGGGATATGACATGAAAAAAGTAGTAATATTTTAAGTTGAATTTGAAGTTAAAAGTTCTATTTGGTATATTAAATGCACCTAAAGTTGTCTGAATAAGTCAAATATATATTTCAACTAATTAGGCGATCTGTTACTTTCTATACATATCAGAAAGTCGAACATACTCTTTAACTAATTGGGCCTCTATTTTTTTCTTTAAAAAGAGATTTTACGAAAGAAATAGATCTCCACAGTTCTTAAAACCTGTTTTTTCAAATTTGAAGTTAAAATGATGGACCGATTTTGGTATACACATGTTTATTTGAAATATAATATGTATTTGAGGATCATCAATATATCATTAATGAGTTGGTTAAATTTCAACTCTAAAATTTAAGTGTAAGGAGATGAGCTAGTTATTTCATTGTCTGAGACATATAGGGTATACTTTTAACTCTTTGTATAGGAATAAAAGATAGCATTAGGTGGGGGTCTGGAAATTATAAATTAGGATATTTAATATCATCAACATTTTTAAGTTAAAAATAAATTTTTGCCATTAATTTCTTGTTTTAAAATTTTCAAAAAAAAAAAGAAAAAGTGTTAGGGGGAGGGGGGATAAGGGAGGGATTACTTTTTGAATACTGAATAATATTCTTTACGTCTTAACACATATTTAATTTCATACTCAAATATTAACTTAATTACTTTATAAATTATCTAATGAGTCTGGAACCTAAAGAAGCCATAAAAATATAAAAGTGACCAAAATAAGTCACTATTTTAGTATGTAACTAAAATAAGCTTAGTGGAAGAAATAGTTTCACTTTATTTAATTTTCTAAATGTTTTCTGTTAGTGTTATAATGTGTATTTTAATATATAACGGAACTTTTTCTTGCACTTTATAAAGTGGAAGAAAATCTTACACTTTATAAGAGAAATGTTTTTAACGTTTTGAAGAAGTTTTTTCAGTGTTGTCATATAATTATATGATTTGACATATCATAAAAATGAAAAAAAAAACAGTTTTATTATGTATTTTTATTTTTTTATTCTGAAAAATCTTCCAATCTCTATTTAAGGACGTTTAAACATAGTTGATCGCACCTACAACATAAAGTCTTCTATTTTTCTTCATTGCAATCTCAAAAAGAAAATGTCTTCTACACCTAAAGTTAAAGTTTCAATTTATCGGGATGGCAAATTATACATGACAGAAATACCATTTATTATAATTGTCCTCCCAAACACAATGCTAAATATCCAATTAATTTTATACAAGGCATATCATTTAAAGTTCCAATTTTTTACAAAGTGGAAGATTATCTTCCACTTTATAAAGTGTAAGCAAAAGTACTAGTTTATAAAGTGGAAGAAAAAGTTACATTTTATAAAATGTAAGAAAATTTTCGTTTTATATTAAAAATACACGTTATGACACTGACGATAAACATTTAAAAAATTGAATAAAGTAAAACTTTTTTTCCACTAAACTTATTTTGATTACTTTTATATTTTTATAGCTTATTTAAGTTCTAAACTCTTATCGAATTATATAAATAGGTATTATACTGTTATATATATGATTTAAATCTTCTCAAAGTTAAAAAAGATTTTTACCACTAGATTTGAATGAGAGAAGAGAATATGTATATAATTCTATTCACTGACCTCCAATTGTGTTCATAAAGAGACATGAGACATCCAATTTGCACTTAGGTCCACCTAAGTACACAATTACTCTCTCCGTCTCAAAATAAATATCATTTTAATTTATTTTATGATAATTAAAAAAATTAGGAAATATAACTTATTAAGTAATCCTTATTTGTTAGGCATTTTCTTGAGAATTGAACACTATTAAGAATAGTTAATTAATACAATAATATATATATATAAAGAGATGAGAAATCTATAGGCACACAATAGTACTTAACCATTATGACATTTGAAACGGGAAAAGGGGCTGATATACCCCTCAATTTTGTCATTTAGAGTTGATATACCCCTTGTTATGAAAGTGGCTCATATATACCCCTACTTGTAAACAAATGACTCACATATATCCTTTTCCTCTAACGGAAATGAAAAACATAATAATTTTAATCTAAGTTTTTATTATTTTTTTCTAAAAAATATAATCATATATGAGTAAATTTAATCCTCGTCAAACATATTTTTTTTTGTTTCAATGACTAATTTATAATTATTATTTTGATAATCAAATTTATTTATATTTCACTAATATTCTTGTAAAACTTATTGTAGATGACCAAATTTTGTCTTCGAATACGAAATTAAATTACAATACATACCAAAGAAATAGTTTAATTTTTTTCTTTAAACTAAGGAATGTAAGAAAAAACAAAATAAGAATAAGAAACTCAAATAATTATAACAAAAGAAGTCAAAAAATAATTTATGTATGAAAAAAATTAAAATATACCTTGAACTTTGAAGAAGAATCATATATACCCCTAAATAATTTTTTTTTAAATTTTGAAGGAATAAATATAAATTTAAAACTAATTTTTTAACTTACGTTAAATGAAGGGTATATGTGAGCCATTTTGTAACGTCAGGGGTATATGTGAGCCGTTTGTATAACGGTAAGGGCATATATGAGTCACTTTTATAACGAGGGGTATATCAGCTCTAAATGACAAAGTTGAGGGGTATATCAGACCCTTATCCCCGTTTGAAACTACTAGTTGCAAAAGTTCTACAACCATATAAATCTTATGACTATAAAAAAATTTAAAAAATAATTTGTTCTTTATTTAACGTTTAGCTTAGTCAAACAAATTCACATAAATTGAAACTTAAAGCCACTATATATAACCTATATAATCCTCCTCTCTTTATATATAATTCTCAAAGCTCAACTACACTTCTTATTATATAACACCCCTCCCCTCATAGAGTGAGTGAGAGAGAATAATACAATGGAAGATGCACAAATATGTGGTCATTCATTATGTGACAACAACAACAACAATGGAGAAGAAGATTACATAGAATTAGAGGTAATTGGCTCATCAAATTCCTCCATTTCTTTATTCCATTTCAAGAAAATTTCTCCATTACCTCAACATGAAGTAGCTAGATCATCAGAATTTGAATTCCAAATGTTGTCTAACTTCATTGATAGAAACACAACAGCTGATGAACTTTTCTATAATGGTAAACTTCTCCCTCTTGATCATATCCCTCTTCACAATAATCCAATTACCAACAAATTTCTTCATGTTGGCAAAAATATTGTTGATTTTGAACAATC
The DNA here is from genome assembly GCA_032847665.1 of Solanum chilense. Classification (NCBI taxonomy): domain Eukaryota; kingdom Viridiplantae; phylum Streptophyta; class Magnoliopsida; order Solanales; family Solanaceae; genus Solanum; species Solanum chilense. The sequence continues at coordinate 3,718,987 of CM064966.1, forward strand.
TTTTAGCACCCCTTATTTACAATCTTGCAATCTTAGTCAAGAAAACTACTTCTTTAACTACTCAACAAATCATGGAAGTTCAAAAAATTCAAGATTTCTTCATGTTAACCAAAAAAATGATGATTTTCAACAATCTTTTAGCACCCCTTTTTGTCAATTTTGTCATGTTAGTAGAAAACTCAATCAAGAGGATTACTCAACAAAAGATGAAAGTTCAAAAACATCAAACTTTCTTCATGTTGCCAAAGAAGTTGATTTTCTTGAACAATCTTTTAGCACCCCTTGTTGTCAATCTTGTCATATTAGTAGAAATCTCAATCAAGAAGATCACTCAACAAAAGATGAAAGTTCAAAAACATCAAAATTCCTTCATGTTGCCAAAAAAATTGATGATTTTGATCAATCTTTAGACACCCCTTTTTGTCAATCTTGTCATATTAGAAGAGTACTCATGAATCAAGAAGAGTACTACTCAACAAATGATGAAAGTTCAAAACTTTTTCATGTTAGCAAAAGTTTTAATGATTTTGATCAATCTTTAAACACCCCTTTTTGTCAATCTTGTCATGTTAGTAGAAAACTCAACAATCAAGAAGACTACACCTCCTACTCAACAGATGATGATGATCAAAGTAGTTCAAAAACATCAAAAATTCTTCATGTTAGCAAAAGTTTTGATGATTCCAAACAATCTTTTAGCACCCCTTTTTTCCAATCTTGTCATGTTAGTGGTGAACTCAACAATCAAGAAGACTACTTTTTTGGCTACTCAACAGATTGTGAAACTAGTTCAAGAAAGTACTCAAAATGGCCAAAAGTGTCATTAACAAGAAAGCTAAGGCTTATCAAACAACTCTCATTTGATCATTCAAAAATCAAGTGTTTGATCAACAATAGTGTCAAATTAGTAGCCAAGAAAGATTTTTTTGGGAAAATTCATCATAAGAAATCATCATTCTCTGGAGCTATCAAGAAGTTGTTAACAAAAAAAACTTGTTCTTCAAAGAATTCAACACATGGAAATAATATTCAAGAAATGCATTTGTTAGTGAGAAACAAAGATCATAATGTGTATACAGAAGTTGATCCAATTCAAGCTGCTATTGCTCATTGTAAAAATTCTCATCAAGTACAAAAGAAGTTTAATTCAAGAAAGAGTAATGTAAGTGATACTATTGTACTTGGAAGGTCATTGTCAACATCAAGAATTATCTTTGAAGAACAAGAAAGAATAGACCTATGCAGGGTTTAGAAGTCTTTTTTTTTAAGGGTAGGGTCAAAAATATGTTTAAAGTATCTCGATTTTTTTCAAGTTTGTTCCTAAATTATCAGTTGTGTGAGTTTTCTATATACCTCAAATTATCACCAATTATTTTATCAAAACACATCTTAACTATCAACTATTTCATATTTTTTTTTCTATCTAAAAAATAGTGATATTTCAGGTAGGAAAAGAAACAACTGATAGTTGAAGTGTGTTTAATTTTGATAGTAGTTAGTGATAGTTCTTATAGGATACTCGTAAAACGAAATGCTTGAACATTGTATGTTTTTTCAAACTTATCTTGAACCGTGAGTCTGAGAGTCTATTGATAATAACCTGTCTGTCTCACAAGTAGGAGTAAGTATGTGTATACTCTACCCTTTTTTCTGCATGTGTTCTATTATTTGTTGCTTCTCTTGTTTTGTAAAATCACTTTCTTTTGTCTGATTTTTTCTAAAACGTTAATTGTGGAATTATGTTGAATATGTTGTTATTAATATGATTTTGGTCTGAAATTAATTCTAGTTCGAAGAGTCCGATATCAAAACAAACATTATTTTGACGCAATGTATGAAAATGAATCTTCTCTAAAAACTTACATCAAAATAGACATTTTGCCCAAAATGAACGAACTATCTCTTACACCATTAATGTTTGCCTTCTCCAAATGTAAAAATAAAATAAAATAAAAAATAGAATTTCCCCCATTTTTGGATGAACAACAATTCATAAAAAAAGAGGACAAACTTTAAAGAAAAAATTGTTTATAGCTTTTTATTTTTCTTATTATTATATTCACGTAATAGATATTTTTTACTTCTATCTTTATGAGATAGAAAATTATTTCTAATAAATTTACAAACTTTAAAGAAAAAATTGTTTATAGCTTTTTATTTTTCTTATTATTATATTCACGTAATAGATATTTTCTACTTCTATCTTTATGAGATAGAAAATTATTTCTAATAAATTTATAACACAACAACGCATTACTAAAACAAGTTAAAAAGGAAGAAAACAACTACTAAAACACTATATATGTTTAATAAAAAAAATCTATTTTATTAGCTAGTTGAATAGTTAAATGAACACGTAATAAATAAATAAGCAATTTAACTTAATTTTAATTAATATTTATATGGTTTAATTTCTAAACGTGCATAAATATATCAATAAATACCTAAATGAAATCATTAAAGATACACAATAAAATGTTATATCTACTTTCTGAGACCATTTATGATTATAATAAATCAACAAGTAGGAGATAATTAAGAGGAATTTAATGAATATCTGTCTGCTCAAAATTAAATTAAATCATCTATGCACGTTCTAAATTAATGTAAAAAATTTAATAAGCCACGTGAATCAAGGATGCTCAAATAAATATTCTTCTTGGAAAAAGATCAAAATACATGTTTTTTTTGGTATAAATATATGAGTTTGTTTACTATAAAAAATATTTTTTTTTATAAAATATTCTTTTGAAAAATAAGTGATGGAATAGAGAAAATAGTATGAAGCTGAGAGAAAAGATGAGTATGGGGTGGTTGGAATTTTCGATGGTTAAGTCAGTGACAAAGTTAAAAATTTTACAAAGAATTTTTAAAAATTACATAACAAAAACTCTTTTTAAAAGAAAAAAATATTGTTAGTGAAATTCAAACACACGAGTTCAAGGTGTTTGAAACTGTTAGGATACTTGTGTATATAACTTAAAGATAGATATGCTATATTAGTAAAAGAAGATAAAAGATGAATGAGAGAAGGTAAATAAAAAATGACTCTAATTTCTTTTTAGTCTGCTGTAAAAAGAATAATTTTCTTTTTTTTTTGCAATATTTTAACTTTAATTTTTCACGTGACAGGTTTAAGATCACAAGTTTAAAGGACACTTTAGTACATTTAGCATAACTTTAATTTAAGACTACAAAATTAAAAAGTTTTATTTCTTTTCTAAAACTCCGTTCCAAATTAAATTAGATCATTCTTTTAAAATAAATAGAATAACATATAACTATTATTGAAAAAATCATTCACTTGTATTAAACTAGACGTAATAAAATATTTAAAAATTAATTTTTCAAGAATCTGAGAAAAGAAAATCATAAATAGAGATATTTCGGTGCGACAGACAATTCATACATTTTTAGGCAAAGTATTCATTTTTTTATTTGTATTTTTACACAAAATCCCTTTTAATATGTTGTATTAAAAAAATCATTTTAAAATCGAATTCTTTTTTAGTCGCAAAATATGATCTTAGAAAAAGGGAAAGTACATACATACTCTCTTACTAGTAATATTAATATTAATGTATTAATGTATTTATGCTAATAATATCTTATTCATCAATTTTATTATTATTAATATTTTTTTACTTTTACTAATATTTTATTTTTCTATCTTTAATAATTTTTATTTTGAAAATCATTTTCGAATCTATTGAAATATAATCTCATATTTATAAAAAATTATTGATATATGTAATTTTTATATTTTCTTGATGCAAAATTTACGATAAAGCTTTAACTAAACTCCAATATAAATATAGTTGAATTGATTTTCCGGTTCAATTTCACCGGCCGGCGGCTAAAGTTTACCGGTTCAGCCCCCATAACCCTAGAAAGCTCAGTGAATTGCTGATCATGGCGGCGTTGCCATATGCTGATGTCGATTCGAGCTTAAAAGCTCTAGCCGGTCGAGCCGAAGGATTTGGCAGATTTGCAATCGGCGGTCTAAATGGTCCAGTCTATTCCGTCACAACATTGGCCGGTTTGTTCCTCTTCCTCATGCTCCTTCCATTGTTTCATTTCATTGATTGAATTTGTATTGTATAATATTGTGTTTTGGGGATTATTGCAAAAGTGGAGTGTCATTTGTAACGGCTTAGTTCGCTAGTGATATTGTCCGTTTTTGCCTAAGGCTAACATGGCTTTTAAAAGGCATCACTAGTGTGTAAGTATTGCTTACTTATATATCGAACATATTTACTCTGTTGTATTTTGTTGATATGAGACTTGTTATCTTATGTTGAGAGTTTGTTTTCGATAGAAGCTTGCAGGGAAGTGAGAGAGTAAAAGATTCAACAAAATATTTAATGCATAAAACAAGTGTAGCAACAGATATTAATACACAACGGAGAGAGAAAAACAACGGGATATTTAAATCATATTACTTAAAGTATGAGAAAGCTTGACTATCTACTAACCTTCTATTATAATACTTGACTATTACGCTTTCCTATATAGGGTCGTGTCCTCACTCAGTTTGTGTTATAGCTTGTCTAATCTTCCCCTCCCGTTCTTTTTGACCTACCTAACCTTTCGTAACTTTTGCTATAGATAATCTCTCACACCTCCTCATAGGCGCATTATCTTACCTTCTCTTCATATGTACGAACGATCTAAGCTTTGCTTCCCTCATCTTATCAGCGATGGAGGTCATTCCGAACTTATCCCATGTAACTTCGTTCTTACTCATATCTCCCCTAATATGCACACACATTCATCTAAAAATGTGATTTTTGAAGAAAAAAAGCACTAGTATTTAAAGTTCACATGAATAAGTGTATTTAGATATTGGTGTTGCATTTGGACATGCATTTAAGTTGAGCACTTGAGACTGGGAAGTATAGTTCACTTGAAAAACTAGTTATAACTACGTTTTCAAAATTTGGTGAAATGTCTAAAACGTATTTTCTTGAAAAGGGAAAAAAGTTATGGACAAATGGGTCCTAATGTATATATAGATACATATAGAAGAAACCTTTTTTTGGCGATGCAGCCTCAAGGGTTCTGGTGTTCAAATGTGCTTGAAATTGAACAACTTATCAAAATCAAAAGATATGATTAACACCCTAAAGAAGCATATATTGTATTGTTATAGTTATAGTTATGGTAGTGTTCTGTATTTGGATTTAATGAAGTCTGTTTTTATTTATATGGATTGTCTAAACAATTTTATAATGTGCTCAAAAAGAGTTAATGTTCTAGAAATGGTTAAAGAAGTTGGATTGAAATTGTTCACTTTAGATAATTTTCCGCATGAATTTGTATAGGAACTATTATTCCACAAATCACTCATCGTTCGTTTCAGTTGAGGGTCTATCGGAAACAACTTCCATATCTATTCAAGGTAGGGATGAAATATGCGTACACTCCGCCTAGACCCACTTGTGGGATCACACTGGATTCTTTGTTGTTGTTGGTTGTAGATTAACTTGGCTAGAATGTAGAAAATGTCATCTGAATAATAGGTAGTTCTTCCTCATCGGAAAAAGTTAATGGTGAGAACAGATCGGTTTTGGTAATTTTACCCTCTGCACTCCTCTCGAACTGAAGTAGTTGGGCCGTCCTGCGAGAAACCAATTACCAAAAGCCTTGTACAGTATCCGGTTTGGTTGCAATAGGGGTGGTTCATTTCTGTATGTCTCTGCCTAACAAAGAAGTACGAATCGTATTTTACATTCTATCTAATGGTATGTTGTTTTTCTATTCACTTCTTGTTTCTCCGAAGAAAGAAAAGATGACTTTAACTTAGTGGACGTAGAACTTAGTAATCTTAATAAAGAAGAAACAAAAATTAGAACTTAAATGCGTTGGTGTTTATTTTGCATAAACATGGTCTGCTGTTAAGAACCTAATTTGGGCATCCAAAGGATTGAGACATGTCAGTTTGAAGTTAAAACGTCGTGTGTTACTGATCTTAGTGTAGCACTACCGATTTCCAGCATGTTGCTAAACACCATACACTTTCTTCTTTGTAGATGATGGTCCGGGATCACTCCGTGATGGATGCCGTAAGAAAGAACCACTATGGATTGTTTTTGAAGTTTCAGGCACCATTCCTCTCACGTCTTACCTACGTGTGTCATCCCATAAAACTATTGATGGTCGTGGACAAAGGATAAAACTCACTGGCAAAGGCTTACAACTGAAGGATTGTGAGCACATAATCGTATGCAATTTGGAGTTTGAAGGTGGCAGAGGTCATGATGTTGACGGCATTCAGATAAAACCAAATTCTAGGCACATTTGGATAGACCGCTGTTCTCTTCGTGATTATGATGATGGGCTAATCGATATTACCAGACAAAGCACAGATATAACTATTTCTAGGTACTGGATGGTTGTTTCTCAGATTCTGTATATGGGTACTTTTATAGCATACTAATGATTCTCATGAATTTCTGCAGATGTTATTTTGCTCAGCATGATAAGACAATGCTTATTGGAGCAGACCCGTCTCATGTTGGTGATAGATGTATCAGAGTGACCATCCACCATTGCTTTTTCGATGGGACGAGGCAGAGGCAACCTCGTGTTAGATTTGGTAAAGTTCATCTGTACAACAATTACACTAGAAATTGGGGTATATATGCTATTTGTGCTAGCGTAGAATCACAGGTAAATTTCTTTTTCCTCGATGTAGTTTGATGCATCATGCATGTTTATAATGTATAACCAAGTATATTGTGTTTGTTACTGTTTATTCCAGATATATTCTCAATGCAACATATATGAAGCTTCACAGAAGAAAAAAGCTTTCGAATACTACACAGAGAAGGTAATGCAATGCCTCTTTAATTTGCACTGCATCACTATATTTGGGTTTTTTTTCCAGATGGTCATGCGATATGAAATCATGAGATGAAGTTGAAGTTTTGTTTGGACATGTGATTTGAACGTCTTATATTGTATATTTTTTCATAAACATAAAACTTATAAGTCGTAAAACTATTAAAATTGTCTCAATTATTATACAATCTTACTAAATAAGCAAAATTTTATAAAATCCAATAACACACTATCTCAAAAATATTCTTGAAGAATATAATATTTATTGATCAAGGTTTAATTCAAAGTTGTGGTGTACTAGTCTTTAATACAATCCTCTCACATTGAACTTGCATTTCTCGTTCATATGAGTGAGAAGACGAACCAATATTGTTACTTTGAGCCATTTTTTGGTCAATTTGGTTGGTGAATAAATTTGATTAAAATTAATGAATTTGGTGAATATAAATGGAAAGTAGAAATCGATTTGAAGCAATAATAAATTCTACGTTAGTGAAAATAATCATTATAAGAGATGTAAATGGTTTAGAAAATAATGATATGAATCATAAATTTTATTTACATATGAAATAAATGGTTAATAGATATAAACATTGGTTGTTTTTACAAAATATAAACTTATGAGTCAATTTTTTGTATTCAAAAAGTCCCAAATCTGATTTTTTGAAAAAATTGGGATTTCATCTCATGATATGAAATTATGAAATGAAATGAGTGAAATCGCATGTCCAAATACTGGTTTTATCTCATGATTGCATGTCTAGCCTACTCAGTGATTTTGCAACACTAGTTGATACAAGATTCACTTATACTGATACATCGGAAGTAGATATTTCTTACTATTTTCCTTTCTAATAGTTCTCTAGTTGTTAGATAAGTATATCTGCCTGTGAGTACTTCAGGAACTTACACTTTATTGTTAGAGCCTGTAGCATGCTCAAGATTTGATACTTTAACTTAGCGTCTGGAAAATCTTTATGTTCAAGCCGAGTAAGGCAAGTACACTCAATATTCCAGTTCTAGTCCTTGGAGGAGTTAATTGACTTCTGGGTAGAGAAGGAAGATATTTTATTAGGTAAAGTAACACCCGAGGTCGTGAAAGAATCATCATATAACCCCGGAAGATAGTTTGTTACGAGTTGTACTAACAAAAATAAACTTGTCTGAAACTACCTTATACATAGCATGGATCGGATTACTAATGTGAGGTGGATCCAAAGAAGGGTGGTTCTAGTTATAATCCTGAAACATCATGTATATATTTCTTCCCACGTGTTCTAGCCTTGGTGGTGTGGATAGTAGGAGGTGAGAGCAAGCTGGCCCGGACACCACGGGTATAAAAAAAATTACATATGGAGTGTTGGGGTTTCTAATGTGTCCAAAATAAAATATTGGTGTTTGTTTCTTACTGTTAATTCTGTTTCTCTTAAACAACTTATTTGCCTCCCTATCTTTCACTTGATAGGGGTAAGGCTACCTACGCACACATCGCCTGCCCTAGACTCCACCACGATTACACTGGGTATGTTGTTGTGTCATTATTACGAAGGGTCTTTATGTATCGTTTTTTTTTTTTTTTTGGTTATTTTAGGCAGCAGATAAGGAGGAAGCAAGAAGTGGTTTAATCAGATCAGAAGGGGACATGTTTCTGAATGGAGCTCAAGGGAGTTTGTTAACTGGTGTTGGTGGAGAGTGTTTTTTTCATCCAAGTGAATTTTACCCTGTCTGGACACTGGAACCAGCCTCAGACTCTCTCAAAGGTATTCTCCACATTTGCACTGGTTGGCAATCTGTTCCCCGTCCACAGGAAGACTGTGCTCGTCGACTGAAACCCGCACGCTAGTTTCCTCCCGAGACAGATCTAATGCTCGGGTTTATCTGAACCTAGTAACTTTGGCTCAAACCTTGTATGTATTAAACAGTTCACTAAATAAGTACAAATAATATATACCTAGAAACCCAGTAGATCAAAATAGGTTTTGGATAAATTTCCTATCTCAATCCCGTTCAAATCTTGGATCTACCTCGGGTTTTCTTCTACAAACTGGCTCAATCTTCAAATCTTGAATCTACCTCGGGTATTCTTCTACAGACTGGCTCAATGTTCAAATCTTGGATCTACCTGGGTAGATAGAGGAAGGGAGATTTATTGAATGCTTTCGGACATTTATCGAGTTAGCAAGTTATTATTTTTGTAAGAAACAATTTTTGATATAATAAACTTCAAAGTTCAAACCAAATAATCTGTGCTTAATGTATGTTTTCATGTGAAGGGTATATCTATGAAAAAAATGCAATAAGATTTCACCAGAAAATTTAAAATTTATTTGATGAGCAACAAACCCAGCAGGATACACAGCATTTCTATTTCGTTGAGATATCACAATTCATAATGATCATAGCTTCAACAGCGACAGTAATTGGTAAAAATTAAAAACACACTTAATCTCATGCCACTGACGGTAAGACGACAAAAAGTATACAGATTTGGTATACGGTAGCATAGAAATTACTAACAACAAATAAGACATTCAACATAAGAGTCATATTCCCAACACATTGATCATGTATCAAATGTCAATAGACGAAACAAAGCAAAACAAAACTTGTATTGCTGACAAGTTCAACAAATAATTTTGATCCAAAACAAAAATCTCAGCCAAAGTAGATCCTATCCCTACACTTTGATAGCATATTTCCTAATGGGGAAGTACATTTCCTTCTTCTTCTCTCTCTCCGTCTTCAAGGATGACTGCATCGATAGGAAAAAAACAAGTTATCAAATTGTTGACTTAGATTTCAAGTCGGATTTACAAACTTCACGCACTAATGAGAGCATGTAAGGTAGCTAGTCTAAAGTGAGTAACAATGGAATGGTAAAGACGAAAGATACCTGGTGCTTAGTCAAACGTTTACGGATTGCTCTGGTTTTCTTGGGGCGAAGATCAAGAGGCAAGTACTTCTTGTTCTTGTAAACTTCCCTAAGAGCTGACTTTTGCTTCTGTGAGATGACAGTCAAAACCTGTGCAATTGACAACCTTACCACCTTGCTGCATCCACAAAATTCAGTAACGTCAATAAAAGTATAATAGATGGTAACAGTAAAACCATCAGTACACTACTCAATTGAGTGCTTCTCATGGTGTTATTTAGTGCTCAAATTGGATACTCTTCACATTCCACGAACCCAAAAAGGAAGAATTGTGTATCTCTAGGATAATCATCAATAGCAAGCTTGACCATAAAAAAAGACAATGTTCAACTAGTATGCAAAATGTAAGAAGTTCGGTAAGCAGATATGTCAACAGATTTACAACAACCGGCCAGTAAACTCCTCAATTATATTCATATAGCTACAGCCACCATGGCAGTCAAGATGACAGGTACCAAATTTAACCCTCTTCTTGGTACAATGTAGCTTCAATAAACAAAGCCTCAAAGAAACCTATCAGCAGTCTATGTCACAAATTAATATCAGTTCATATTTGTAGTATATGCTTCCATTTTGCATTTGAAGATATGAACACCTTCTGGAGAAGACTTGACAAACACAAACAGGCTAGCAGAGAGGGCAGGGTGGGCAGATCTTTGAAACTTTACATTCTAAGGTTCTTATAGAAATGTGATATAGTAAACAATTACATTGGGTACTTGTCCTTATCTTACTGTAATTCTCCCTTAAGATACTCTTCTCCTTATGATTTGCAGCCCCACACCCCAACCCCTTCACAAGGATAATCACCAATAGCAACAATTGAGTATAAACAAGACGCCCTTCATTTAGATTAGCAAAATGTAAGAAGTTCGGTAAGCAGATATGTCAACAGATTTACAACAACCGGCCAGTAAACTCCTCAATTGTATTCCTATAGCTACAGCCTCCATGGCAGTCAAGATGATGGGCATCATACTTAACCCTCCTCTTGGTACATGTAGCTTCTATCAATAAAGAGACGCTTCCCTCAAAGAAATTCATGTTCAACTTATACTAAACATTAGATAATTAAATATTTGTTTTTATGGTTTGAAAAACTAGCAGAAGAAGGCATTCTGGAGAAAGACTTGAGACAACAACAATGCTCTACTCAGGTATGGCAATGGGGTGGGCAAATCTTTGAGACTTCATACTACAAGGTTCTTTTAGGAATGGTAACATAGTCAACAATCACAACTCCGCCATACTGGATACTTGTCATCACTTCCATTTCCAGTAATTCTTACTTAATATACTATTTTTCATCTTACTAGCGACCCCACCTTCCCACACCCAAACCACCATACAAAAGGAATTCTTACGTGTGTGTCAAAGGACAATCACAACAGCAACCCTGATTAGAAACAAGAAAACCTTCAGCAAGTTTCACTGATGAAATGTAAGAAGTTCGGTAAGCAGATATGTCAACAGATTAACAACAACCGGCCAGTAAACTTCTGAAATTTACATGTGGCTACAGCCGCCATGGCAGTCAAGATGAAGGACACCAAACTTAATCCTCCTCTTGGTACATGTAGCTCTATAAACAAAGAAATACTTCAAAGAGAACAATCAACAGCCTACGTTTTAGATCAGTCAATATTTTGTTGTTATGGCATCAGTTTTGCATCAGAAGATATAAACATATATTGGAGAAAGATTTTTAAAAAAAAACAATAGCTACTGCAGTGATGGGAATAGAGTGGGTGGATATTTGAAACTTTAACATTCAAATTATAGAAAAATGTATTAACAAAAATTCTAAAAAACAACTAAAATGATGGAAAAAGAGATACGAAATAGCATTACACAATACATAAAAATTGTTACTAGCAACTAAATGGCACATGGAGCATAGTTAAACTACACACTTTATGCTAAAGCAATACTCCTTACTCCATAAATACATAGCCTAAACAAAATCATATTGACCAGCAACAACATACTACATGAAATACCTCAACACAGACCTTACCACTAGCTCGAAGAGATAAAAAGGTTGTTTCCGATAGAATAAATCACAGTTTATAAGGGGAATACAATACTAAAACCATATTAACCAAAAAAAAATACAATAATCAATACCGAATAGACAAAGTTTACTACAAAACACTAATAAAAGAAACGAAAAAATCGCTTACATTTTGGATAGCTTGTTAGGAGCACCACCGGTGACCTTTGCAACACGGAGAAGAGCAAGCTCCGCCTTCAGATCCTTCAACTGAGCCAAAAGGTCTGTCTTCGACTTGTTCCTCAACTCATGAACCTTTATTCTCGCTGCATTTCCACCACAACAACATTAATCCCAAACAACAAATACAGATTGAAAAAATAATACTTTCATAAATACTTCATTATGACGAAGATGAATCTAAACAGCGAGAAAAAGTGAGTTTTGAGTATACGCACCCATGGCTGCTGCTCCTTTGAGGTTACTGCTCAGACGGCGATGGAGATTAGGGTTTTTTCAAGCTCACTGAGCTGATCCATGGATATATATAGTGTAGTTTTGATTGAGATTTATTCTTTGGGCTCGACTTCCATTCTGGAAATAAAAAGTATAGGCCCATTATGGTTAAGTGATGGCCCATTACTATACGTTGCAAATGCACGGGTTGGCTTGAATTGGGGCGGATTTAAAATGGGGTGAGTTAGGGTTCGTTTGGCCAAGCGATATGGTATTATGATATGGAATTATGAGATGAAATCGAAGTTTTGTTTGGAGATCTGATATGAAAATATGTTGCAAATAGACGGGTTGGCTCGAATTTGAGATGGGGTGAGTTAGGGTCCGTTTGGCCAAGCGATATGGTATCATGATATGGAATCATGAGATGAAATTGAAGTTTTGTCTGGAAATGTGATATGGAATTTTGGTATTGTATATTTTCTCATAAACATAAAAATCTCATAAGTTCTAAAACTATTAAAATAGCTCCAATTGTTTATTCAATATTATCAAATAACAAAAATTCATAAAATCATATAATAAATTATTATAAAGTTATTTGTTCTCAAATTAAGTAATTGTTTCATCAATATATTTGAGTAAAAATGAAACACATTTCACGTGCTCTTCAAGATTTTATTACTCAACAATCGTGAAGTGTGACTTAAAGTGACTATATGTTAGTGAGAAAAATAAATTTTAAAAAGTAATGATGTTATTTATAAATTTTATTTACATTCACAATAAATGGATAGTAGATATAAATGTGGGGTTGTTTTGACAAAATATAAATTCATGGATCAATTTTTGTATTAAAATAACTCAAATCATGATATGGTACTACCATGTGATTCCATATCATGTTTTTTGGAGAATATGGTATGACATCTCATGATATGAAATCATGAGATGGAATCAGCGTAAAATCGCATGTCCAAACGTTGATTCCATTTCACGATATCATATCGTGATATGATATCACATGGCCAAACACCTACTTAGTTAGTGTAAATTTTAGGTTTAGCAAATTAAAAATCATATTTGTATGATACAACTATGATTTGCATAATTGCGCTTCATAGAAAATTTTATGTTTATTATGGCTATTAATTTATATATTTTGGATATTTATGCATAAAAATCAATTGTATAGGTATATATTTGGAATCTGCATACAGATTAAAAATGACTTAATTGTAAGTTGTATAAGTATATATATTTTTGTGTGGTGATTTTTAATCGTAGTGTATATGCGCTTCACAGAAAATTGTATGTTTATTATGGCTATTAATTTATATATTTTGGATATTTATGCATAAAAAAATCAATTGTATAGGTATATATTTGAAATCTGTATACAGAACAAAAATGACTTAATTGTAAGTTGTATAAGTATATATATTTTTGTGTGGTGATTTTTAATCGTAGTGTATATGTGTATGTAACTATATTTTTGTATACCGATGTAAGTTGTGGCTTTATGTTTGTATAATTTGTGTTTGTATAAAGCGAGAAAGAGAGAGAAAAACAAAAGAGAAATGGTAGGGAAAGATCTATTTATGTATAATTATAAGTGTACAAAATGAAAATATATATATTTGTATCGAAAAATACAGTTTTCTCTCGCTTTATACAAACAGTGTTTGTACAGTTGTGTTGTTAAGTGAGAGAGACAAGGGAGAGTGGCAAGCGAGATCAAGAAGAGTAACGAGCGAGATTGTTGAGGAGAGAGACCAATGACAAAGTGTTTGTTACGGATTAGAACTATGGTTATAACATTTAATTTGAATTAATAGTTTGAATTAATTGTATAAAATAGCAAACTATTAATTCAAATTAAATGCAATAACAATAGTTTGAGTTAATTGTAACCCATAGCAAACTATTGAAATTTTGCCTCACTCCCTGGAATTCTCGCTCGTTACTCTCATTTCCAACTGGATCCCTCGTCTCTCTCACTTTATATACAAATACAAATATATAAAATTTGTTTGTGTTTGTATAAAGTGAGAGAAAACTGTATATATAAATCTATTTTCGTTTGTCTCTCTCCCCCGAGAAAGTTGCTTGCCACTCTCCCAAATCTCGCTTGCTAGTCTCGCTCGCCTATCTCACTTTATACGAACACAAATGTATAAAATACGTTTGTTTGGTATAAAGCGAGAGAAAATTGTATATAAAAATAAATATATTTTAATCATATATACTTATAATTATACAAATACATATCTTTTGCTGCCCAGTTCTCTTTTATATATATATCACTGACGCGCTTTTATACAAATGAGAAGCGTGTCAGGAAAATTATATAAATCTGAAGCTCCTACCAACGAGTTATACAATTTGTTGCTCCATTGCATATAAATTGATCTTTATACTTGCTAAACCTAAAATTTACTCACTAATATATTTTCTCTTATATATTTGATGTAGTTTTATATGTAGAACTTGAGAAAGTAAGAAATACGTAGATTCAATTGGATTATGAGTTATTCTACACCCCCATTTGATGCATTTTGTGTAAATTAGAAGACAAAAGAATCTTGAAGCATCATATTTTGACGTTGTCATTTTATATATATATATATAACGTATTTAATTTTGTGGAAAAATATTTGAGTTTGGTTTATTATAAGATCATAACTTCAATTTAAAATATCTGAAGTCATGTCTAGCGATAACTTCATACAAAAATATGTTTGAAGTTGGTTGGATAAATCATATATCTAAATTAATCTCCATAGCTATAGTTACAGTGAAATATATGTGAAGTTGATATTAGCAAATTATACTAATTTTATATATGATGTTTAGTTTTCACAAAACCACACATCAAATAAAAATATTTAAATGAGACATAATTGTTCAAACATCAATTGTCGATATTTGCAAATTGAGCTCAAAACAAATAAACTTACAAACAAAAAAAAATATCATCAGAATAAAATTAAATAACGATTTCAAAAGCAAAATTTAACTTTGTATTAGTTGACTATCCAAAAAAGAAAAAGAATAAAAAAAAAAAGGGAAAATCTCGTGTGTTTGGTTGAATATCATTAAAATTCATAACATTTTTTCTTAAAATATGAATTTAATATCAAGTTACATGACATCGTCGTTATATATCTTAATTAATAAATTAAAATTATATATTTAATTTGTATACATCACTTTTGTATTTTATTAAATTCATAAAATTATAATAAGAATACATCTAGAATAATCACTATCCTTTATTACTAGTTCTACCTATTTATTTCAATTAATTAGTGGCATTCGTATACCTAATTATTTGACTCAACCAAATATAATATTTTTAAAGTATGTGTTGCAATAATATAATTTTTGCTCATTGGTTTGATCGCTTAGATGGAATTCTTTTATTTATGTTATCTGTCTTAAATTATCTATTGAATTTCTTTTATATATGTGTCCTTTTAAAAAGTATTGTTTAGGACAATTTTAAAATTACCTATTTTTACTTGAGATATTTAAAAAAATAATTTTTGCTCTTTTGAGGTGTACTTATGTTGTAGAAGAATTAATATTAAGGATAAAATCACAAAGAAAAAGTAATGTTATCTTGTATTTCTAAGATGAAGAATAATTTGCACTAATTACTTTTTGAATTTACCTAGATAATTTGTGATGGGAAGGAGTATTACTAAGTAATTAGTTGGCCAAATACATAAACAGAACCCTAAATTTGTTGAGTTTTTTTCCTCGGGTATTTCAACTACGTCATTTTCTATTGAATCATTGAACCACACATAATTTGTTCCTTTAAAACACAGTTGGTTGATTTTGATCGGCTTTTCTATTGTAAATGCCTTCAACTGTGTTCGAATTGTAATAATTTTGATTGAAGGAGTGAAGACAAACCGTGTTAGTCTCATTTATTTTCTAGTGTGTTCAAATGACTTAAGTAAAACACAATTCTTTTCAAACATTTTCACAATCAATTGGACTAATGAGTTGTGGAACAACATATGTATCCTCTATGAATACACCTCATAAATTTGGTTCCACATCAGACAACGGTGTTTGTTTAAACGGAACAAATTATGGGGATTCAATGATTCAATAGGAAAATGACATAGTTGAAGTACCTGAGGGAAAAAACCAACAAGTTTAGAGATCTGCTTATGTATTTGGCCTAATTAGTTTGCTTTTCAAATACGTAGGTGGTCTCATATATGAATATACAATAATGCAAATAATAATACAAATAACATGATAATAATAATAAAAAAAAGTATATATATATATATATATATATATATATATATATATATATATATATATATATATATATATATAATAAGAATAAATATATAACCACAAATAGTTTAAGTGGCAAAATAAAATCCACTCATTTCCTTATAGGATAATTACGAATTTTAAAGAACTTCAGTGTGAACATATTATTTTCGTCATTAATGTCCATCTATAAAATTATATTTTCGATTGGTGAATAATTCGACTATAAGTTTTTATAACATGGATATTGAATTATTGATTTTGGTTCATTTTTTTATTTTGTTGTATATATATATATATATATATATATATATATATATATATATATATATATATATATATAAAATCAAACGAAAAATAAAAAGTTGATGTTGCCAACATTAAAAAGGAATTTGTTATTATGGAGAACATTTTATCCTTAATTATACGTAGGATATATAATAATTTTTTGTCAATTCTGCTCATGTACAAAATCTGACTAAGTACGTTATAGAGTTATAACTATAAAGACGAAGATGTTATACATGAAAAAATATATTATTTTTATTCATTTCGTAAGTGTTGAAGAAATCTTATTTCCTTGTTAATATATAAATATTGACGATTCATGCTACGATATTAATTAGGCAAAAAAAAAGATAAATTGTCCTCACTAATATTTTATTAGATAAATTACCACTAGAGAATTAAAGTGTTAATTTAGTCTATAATCAATCTAACAAATGGAAAAAGTGATTGAGTTAGCAATAATAGATTGAAACTTGGCATATATGGGTGCAAGTAGGACAATATGACATGAATGCAAATTATGTCATCATTAGTACAAGGGATGTGATAGATAGGATTGTAATTATTTTATGTTTAATTAGATTTTTCGAGTTTAAATTTTTTGTAATGCAAATTTATATTATATAGGTTTAATAAGTTTATCACAATTTAAACTCATAATACATATAGTTTCTTTTGCCTCCATGAATTTCATAATTTATTGTTTAAATAAGCTACATCATCATCGAGCTCAACAATATCTGTATAAGGTTATATTATATCTTATATAACACTTTACTCTTTTCTCTTTAGGTGTGATATTCGTTGTATGACATGTACACTATTCTACTAAAGTTTGTCAACCTATCAGATCGTTTTTCATTGAAATACTACATAATTTTGTGTTTTGGAAATGATTAAGAGTGTGTTTGGTATGAAGGAAAACATTTTCTGGAAAATGTTTTCCAATTTTCTCATGTTTGGTTGGGGCAAAAGTTTTAGAAAATGTTTTCCAAATCAACTCATTTTCCTCAAAATTAAGGAAAATGACTTCCCTTCAAAAATTAAGGAAAACATTTTCCAAATCTCTCCTCCATTTTCAAATTACATTTTTTTTTTTGGAAAAACATCAATTTTTTAAAAAATAAAAATATTTTCAGTTTCAAAATTTTATTTTTAAAACCCTATCCCTGACCACCCTCCCCCCAGCCCCCCTCCCCCAACCCCACCCTCTCCACAAAAAATTAATTTTGCTTTTTAATAATTTTTTCAACTTCAAATTTTATTTTTAAACTCCTACCTCCTCTTGGCCAGCCCCCCTACCCACCCCCATCAGCTCCAACCTCTCAAAAAATTAATTTTGCTTTTTAAAAATACTATCAAGTTTAATTTTTTATTTTTTCACTCCTATCCCCCTCCCCTGCCTCCCCACCCCAACCACCCCACCCCAAAAAACTTGTTTTAAAAAATATTTTCAATTTCATAAATTATTTTCTACTCTAATAAAAATAAAAGATGTTCCACAAAAATATTTTTCATTCATAAATCAAACACTAAAAATCATTTCTGAAAAATATTTTCTACTCACCAACCAAACATGAGAAAATAAGTCCAAAATCTACTTATTTTCCAAGAAAACATTTTCTAGGAAAACATTTTCCATGGAAAACATTTTCCTTCGTACCAAACACACCCTAAATTTCTAACATAACATAGGGACCTACCCCCTCCCCTCCCTCCCAAAAAAAATATGTCTACCCAATGTAAATCTCGATTATTAGTAAATTTTTTATAATCCAGATTCATGAAGTTATTGCTCGTTTTGACTCAACACACCTTATAGATTTATCCATTAATCATCATCGCGCCCAACAACTCTTGTTTGTTTTATCTTACATGTACAAATTTTAATATAAAATCCGTTTAATACCAATATTATTTTCCAAAAACTTGCCTATATATATATATATCATCATCATCATCTAAATTGACTTCATCAATTAATTAGAGGGTGATGTATGTTGCAATTAAACCAGCCATATGCAACATTGCAACTAGTAAACTCAACTTGGTAAGCTTCATTGTTTGAAGAAGCCGGACATTTAATGTAGTACGTACTCATTTTTTTTGATATTTATTATCTGTCTCGAATACGAATCTCGACTAAATATAAATTCATAATAGACTTATTTTTTGGTGGCATCGTTCCTAATGAAATTATCTTTTATATTTAGAGATTCAAACTCGAGATATCTAATTAAGAATAAAGTCAAATTGTAATCATACTATCACGATTTATATCGATCTAAAAGGATGCACCTTAATTATAGAGATAAGGACTTTGGCTTAAATATTTATGATATATAATAGACTAGTCTATTTAGACGGCTTGCCTTTTTATTCCAAAGTAGCTTTCCTCACTATTTTTCTTCTTTGAAATTTGTTATAAAAATAAATGGATCTAAGGGCAATTATCAAATACTACTTTATAATGGATCGAGATAAATATTATTTTTGTATTCAATAAAGTCTTACAATAATCGAATAATTCAAAAAAGAATGAACGATAAATTCAACAGTCATAAAAAAAATATTATCTACTACTTAATACTCATATACCTCGTTCATATTTTTATAGAAATAGTCATTAGTTATTTACTTTTTGACCATTTTTATAAATAATATGATCATGGAGTTTCGTGGGGTAAAGTTTAAGACATTATAGTGGTTTATGTATAATTTTTAATAGGGAAAATTATATATAATAGCAAACTAATAATCTAAAATAAATGGAGTAACTAGGGTTTGATTTAATTATGCTCCATAGCAAACGTTTGCAAAAAATTGCCAGGCACCTCTCTCCCAAATATCTCGCTCGCCACTCTCCTCCAATCTCTCGCTCGCTTCCTCACTTTTTATACAAACACAAGTGTATACAAATTGTTTCTAATTGTATAAAGCAGAGAAAATTGTATAAATACATATATTTTTGTTCCCCTCTCTCCATTCTTCCAGATCTCGCTCGCCTCCCTCTCCTTTCTCACTTATACAAACGGAAGCGAAATGTATAAATTGTGTTTCTGTTTGTATAAAGCGTGAAAAAATTGTATATACACATGCAAGTACATATATTTCGTCCTATACACTTATAATTATACAATAAAAATAATCCCCTGCCCAGTTTCTTTTGTCTTTCTCTCTTTTTCGTTTTATACAATTCGATTCAATTGTATATTCCTTGTCAAGTCTCTTTTGTCTTTCTCTCTTTCT
This sequence comes from Solanum chilense, assembly GCA_032847665.1. NCBI lineage: Eukaryota > Viridiplantae > Streptophyta > Magnoliopsida > Solanales > Solanaceae > Solanum > Solanum chilense. Next base: position 3,739,050 of record CM064966.1, read on the forward strand.
CATTTTATACAAATTCAAATTGTATATAATCATTCTATATACTTATAATAATACAATTCGTTTTATACACTTAGTTTTTATACAGTAATTTGTCTAAGTGTTTTTCTCTTTCTTGTTTATACACTTCGTTTTATACAATTTGCTTCAACTGTATATGTATATCGAATTATACAATTTCTATTTTACTATGGAGCACAATTATATAAACTTTGCTATAACATACAAATATCAATTTTTTATTTGTTGTATGTGAAAGTTGCCCTTTTTAATATTTACCCTTTAAACTCGCATCCTATGAAATCTGTTAAAAAGAAAAGAGTACTCACAGTATAATTTTTTTACTCTCTTTTCAATTATCGCCTGATATAAGACGAGTCAATATGAATTTTTTTCTATTATTCAATAAATTTTATAAATGACCAAATAATTCAAAAGAAAGGGTTAATTACTTTGTAACAAAGTTTTATTTCATACTGAATGTCTATGTCACATAAACAAAATTCTATAAATGAGAAAAGTAAAAGTGTATAACATGTGGACCATTTTAAATAGCTAGATAATCAATTACTGGGTAAACAAATTAAATTCGTTGACAATGACATTATGTTATAACTAAAAAATAATCAAAGACAAAGTCAATATACATTTTTGGTCTTGCATCAAATATGTCTATATTTTAAATATTTTTTAAAAGTATATATGTAGAGAGTGTGTGTGTAACAATATTTAGTCCGATATACTTTAAAAGACTAAAATGAAATTTTATCAATAATCAACGAATCACAAATGTTGTCTTAGTTTTATAAAAACACGTTGTTTTATATAACATCTGAATAAACAAAATATATTTTGTTCGATATTATTTTAACGAACAAAATTAAATCTTATCAATAATTAAAGAATCTAAAATGTTTTTAACCTTAATTCTAACATTTTATTTATTCAAATGTCATATAAAAGCAAACTAAAATCTATTAATAATTGAGAATTATTTGTTTCTTTCGTTATTAGAAGGGTCCATGACACTTATTGATTGAAAAAGAAGTAGGGTTTATGGGCCATTTTGATTCTCCCTTTTTTCTTTATCCTCCCTCGATTTGGTTCAAAAAAAAATTATATATATATATATTATTTTTTATTTTGCTTTATAGTATATATGTATAATTGTATATACCCATGAACACAATTTGACAACTATGTTATTATCTTCTCTTTTTTTTTTGGCATTACTCTGACATCAACCTCAAGCTATCGAATATAAAGGGAAAATGCATGAGTACTCCCTTAACCTATGCTCAAAATCTCAGAGACATACGTATACTATATTAAGGTTATATTACCCCTAAACTTATTTTATAAATAATTTTCTACTCCTTTTCGACCTACGTGGCACTAGTTTGAAAAAAAATGTTAATACGCGTTGGGCCCACAAAATAGGGTTAATGGGCCATTTTGATTCCCCTTTTTTCTTTAGGGCAACTTTCACATATAGCAAATAAAAAATTCATATTTGTATGCTATAGCAAACTTTGTATAATTGTGCTCCATGGCAAACATAGAAACTGTATAAATCGCTATACATATACAGTTAAAGCAAATTATATAAAACAAAGTCTATAAAACAAGAAAGAGAAAGACATTTGGGCATAGAACTGTATAAAAAAGAAGTGTATAAAAGGAATTGTATTATAGTGTATAGAACGATTATATACAATTTGAATTTGTATAAAATGAGAAAGAGAGAAAGACAAAAGAGACTTGACAAGAAATATACAATTGAATCGAATTGTATAAAACGAGAAAGAGAGAAATTAGATACAATTTGAAAATTGGATAAAACGAGAAAGAGAGAAAGACAAAAGAAACTGGGCAGGGGAGTATTTTTATTGTATAATTATAACTGTATAGGACGAAAATATATGTACTTGCATGTGTATATACAATTTTCTCACGCTTTATACAAACAGAAACACAATTTATACATTTTGCTTCTGTTTGTATAAGTGAGAAAGGCGAGGGTGGTGAGCGAGATTTGGGAGAATGGCGAGCGAGGTCTGGAAGAGGGGGAGAGAGGGCAACAAAAATATATGTATTTATACAATTTTCTCTGCTTTATACAATTAGAAATAATTTTTATACACTTGTGTTTGTATAAAAAGTGAGGAAGCGAGCGAGAGATTGGAGGAGAGTGGCGAGCGAGATATTTGGGAGAGAGGCGCCTGGCAATTTTTTTGCAAACGTTTGCTATGAAGCACAATTAAATCAAAACCTAGCTACTCCATTTATTTTATGTTATTAGTTTGCTATTATATATAATTTTTCTTTTATTTATCCTCCCCCGATTTGGTTCATAAAAAGACGAACACAATAATTTCTAGAGTTTTTCTTTATCCGAACGGGACCTGTTTAGCGTGTAATATTAATATATATATATATATATATATATATATATATATATATATTGCTTTATAGTATATGTATTTTACCCATGAACACAATTTGACAATTATGTTATTATTATTTTTTTGCATCACTATGACATCAACCTCAAGCTATCAAATATAAATTTTTTTCATTGATAATTATATCAAAGTTCAACTATTTTAAATTTATGTTGAGTAGAATTTCATTCAAGAGATATGGATTACTAAAGTCTTTTTTCATATTCCGAAATTTAAATTTCATTCAAGAGATATGGATTACTAAAGTCTTTTTTCATATTCCGAAATTTAAATTTGAGACCTCTTATTAAAGAAGGAGCGACTTTATCTATCACATTTAAACTATTAAATACTATTTATGTTTCATACACCACAAGTAGTGCATAACATGATTAGTATATTGCTCCAAGGGTCAAATAATTTGATTTGATTTTTAATATTTAGCTATTTAACAAATCAAATGAACAAAATGCCGTCCACTAATTAATTAATCCTCACATATAGAATCTTTACTTACATTATTTTTTAATCCAACTGTCAAAAATGTCTCTTTTGTTTATATTTTTATATATATGGACGTACGGTGTAAACGAATTTTATATAATAAGGTCACTAAAGGTAACAGCAAATATACAAATTGCTTTAATATTGGTTAATAATAATCTGGAATAAATGTTGAGTAACTAGTTAAAATATATCACATCACAACTCTTTTGTTATATTATCAAAAAAAATAAAAATATATATATATATATATTAAGATTTTTTTGTAACAAACATTATTTATAACAATATTACACTATAATAACGAAGCTTTTCTAAAGTTAATTTTTCATGTTATGTTATATTATATGTTTATAACTATCCATATATATATATATATATATATATATATATATATATATATAACCAAAACTTATTCAAATAAATGATATCGTTATAAAAATATTATTTTACTTATTTTTGAGCTTGATTGAGATTAGCTTGAAAATAAGAATGTTAAATCCACATTTTTTGGAAACGAAAGTCCTCATGCTTGCTGATTTTCTAAGAAGATTACTAGAGGAGAGTCGATATTGCGATAAAATAAACTCCTCTTTAACTTTATCCGAGCTGATGAATTACGTCTAGTACCCTCTTTATTTTATAAAAAAATTTCTACCCCTTTTCAGTCTACGTGGCACTAGATTGAAATTAAAAATGTCAATATACGCTGGACCATAAGATATTGTCACGTACACCGAAAAGGGGTAGAAAATTATTTATAAATAATTTCAGTGGATAACAGGATCTTAGTATAATATAAATATATTTCTAAAATTTCAAACATAGATTGAGGGGATACTCGTGTATTTAAAAAAAAGATAAATATAATCAATTCATGTGTTTTTGGTGTGATGAGAAAAAAACTTTATTTTCCTTCCCTAAAGTGACAATCTAGAAAGCCTAAACAGTACAGGAAATAAGGCTATCACCTATTCATAGCAACCAAATATGACACAATTTAAAGATTTTTTTTAAAAAAATTAAAAATAAGTCAATTTTTTTTTTTTGAGGATTGAAAAAAATGACTTCACTTCACTATTATATAGAAAAAATAACTAGTTAGGGGATGGGCTATTCTTGTATTGCTTTGACTGAAAATAAAATTTATTGGTATATGAAGATAATGACTACCTTTGACTATTTCATTTTGTTACATTTGAAAAATGTTTAATTTTGTCCAAGAGATATTTAATGTTATGCTGACATATTCCTTTTTGGAGTCTATCAAATAAAAATAGAATGCATATGATATTAGTATAATATATTTATTATAAGCAAGTTGGAAAAATATAGAATTTTAATCATGCAATACTGTCTTAATTTTAGTTACACAAGAAGGGAGGGGAAATAGTACTTGAATAATTTTAGTAAAAAATTGTTTCAATTTTTCACCAAATATTATACTCAGCTTAACAATGAAGTCTGAAAAAAATAAAATATATACAATTTTTATTTATATTTCTATAGCGTCAAACATAATATTTAACTCAAAAAATAAAAGTTATTTAGAGCAGAATTGCGTGAAGAAAAACGAAATGATAACTAATTGAATATCAATATATAGAGTAAAATGAAGCAAACTCTTAATTGAATGATATCTATAATCTATAGTATATAATAATTTACAAAAAATATTAATCAAAATTGATTGTTCATGAAAAGGTTATTTATATATACTTTCAAGTAATTTGATATATAAATATATAAAATTATAAAACAAAATCTTAATTTGGTTTAAAAAATATTAGACGATAGATTTTATCATTTTTGAAATTAGAACTTGGAATATCAAGGTGAATTTTTTGAACCCCTATAATTTTATGTTTAAGAGGTTCAAAAGTACATAAATTTAAAAATTAATATCTACCATTTAATATTTTAGCAAAGGAATTTGAGTGACCATTCAATGCCTTAAATCCGCCTCTACTTGTAGCATTTTTATCAATTCAAAGATAAATATCTAGAATATTTTGTATACCATATTATCAGCATGATAAAATTAAAACAAATATATCTTTGTGAAAAATTATGGTAAAAAAATATATCCCTGAACTGTTGTAAATGATATGTAGATATCTTTCGTCATATTTTTGGGATATTAATGTCCCTGCCGTCTAAAATTAGAACATATATACTCTCTATACTACCGGACATACACATGTCATAATCTTATTCATCGATCTGACATTTATTAAATATCAGATCAACGGATAAGATTGCGATACGTGTCCTTATTTAGTCTTTCGTTATATTAAAGTGAATATATGCTTTAATTTTTGAATGACAAAGACATCAATATCTTAAAAATATGACAGAAAAAATGTACACACTATTTATGTTGATTCAGGGATATATTTATCATTTTTTCCCCAAAGGTTATTAACTACTACTATATGTTTGTTATATGAATATAATATAGTTGTGTGTAAAAAGAAAAAGTCAAGAAAGTGATGCAAAAGACTAGTTGATTGACCATTAATTTGTAGCCAAAATATTAGGATTGTTCAAAATCGAACCGAAATCGATAAGCTGAATCGATAAAAAAGTTATTCGTTTATAATATTGAGTTATTGGTTTAGCGGTTTTGATAACGGTTTTGATTTTTTTTGTTATCAGGTTATCGGTTCTTAACGGTTTAAGGTTTTTTGTTAACGTGTTAATCGATAATCCGATAGTTAATTAAATAATTATAATTATATTATTTTGTATATAAAATCTTTGACTTAAAGTTTGATTTCCTGATTTTACTTTTTGTTGTCTCAAACACTTGGTTATTCTACAATGTAAAAGTGTTTGCTTTTGAGCAAGATATAACTTATGAACTCAAGTGCATGGTTTATTTGATTTTCATCTTCTTTCTAAGTGATTTTCAATGCTTTTTCTTTTGTGTCAAATATTAACAATTAAACCGATAACCGAACCGACAACGATCAAAAACCGATAAATCAATAACCGATAAGCCAACATCTTAATGATTCTATAACAGTTTAGCATTTATACAAACCGATAACTAATAAGCCAACACGATAAACTTTAAAATCAAACCGACCGATACGCAGCCCTACAAAATATCATCTCTTCTAGAGAAAGTGCATGCAAAATTAATATCTTATCCTAATCTAGTCAACAAATATATATGAAAAGAAATTAAAATTTGGATATTAATTTATTGATGCATATCAAATATAATAATCCCAAACTAATCCATGCATTTTAATTTTGCCATTGATGATTCAATTTCTGACTTTGTAAAGTCAAAATTCAGGAAAAGAAACAATGTAATTTCAAAAAATTATTAGCAGTATTTTTAATAAATTATTAGTAATAATTTATTAAAAATACTGAACAAATAAATTTAAAAAAATCGTCTAACTCAAAAAAAGTAATCCAATAGCTATTAATTGAAAGTTGTGACTGTGTATATATAGTATAATATAATATAATATAATGTAATATAATATAATATAATATAATATAATATAATATAATATAATATAATATAATATAATATAATATAATATAATGTAATGTAACGTAAAATATTACATTTATTAAATTGTTAGGTCTACTAGACAGGTGGGGTGTGATTAAATTAAAGTGCAAGTGTAGTTTGTTTGACTTGTTGCAAAAGTATAATTTTAATTTTTTGATAATGAATATTCACAAAAAAATGGTCCGTGATTTAGTTACACATTTATAATATTTATATTCTATATTTAATAGTATTATATTTTTATAAATAGTCCAACTATATCACATCTTCTACATAGTGAGATTAAAGGTGGAGCCAAAGTTCAATAATAGGGTTTAAAATTTGTAGAAATAGATAGTCGAAGAGAGTTCGACATCTAATATATATAACTTATTTTAACTATGTATAAATAATATAATTTTACGCCAAAGAAAGTTCGAATGGATCTTGCATGAAGATAGATCCGCCCCTGTGGGATTAAAAACATTCATATTAATTACTCAAAGATAAAATATATTAAATCATATATTATACGAATTAAAATTAAAATTTACCAATAATAAAGTGACCAAAAGTGATATTCTCCATGTATACTAAATCCTGTCTTAAAAACTAAAACTAATAAGTACAAATTTTAACGAAAATAATCACCCTTTACAGATAGTCTAATACTTTCATATTTTAAAACAAGTTTAAACGTCTCATGTATATAATTTTATTTTGTTTTTTATTAGATATTTTGTATTCGTTTTGAGGTTCAACGAATTTGATTTTATATAGAAAAATCTTATATTGATAATTCCCAATATTCTAATTAAAAATTAGAGATTACTTTCTATTTCACCACAATCTTAGTGTTCATAAGTTTTATTATTAAATTTATGTAAATATTGTTAAATGATATTGCCATAAATAATTTGCATGTTTTGCTAAATGCTTACGATATATGACATGTACATTCATTGACTAATTACCAAAAAAAAAAAGATTGATAAAAAATTACCAAAATTGTGGACACATTTTTTCAAGAAAAAAATAAATAATCAAGAAGAATGGCACTAGAATTTGGGATCCATCTCCAAATATGTAGTTGACTATTTAAAACGTAACTATTGGTTAATTGATCATATTAATTAGTATAATCTAAACTATTATCTAGATATTAATAGTCTATTGCTCGAATTATTTATTTAACATATTACATATTCATTAAAAAAATATTTTTAAAAATTCTGAACAATACAGATTAAAAATCACTTATGAGATTGAGGATCTCAGTTCCTTCATATCAATGAATTATATATAATTTTCATTTTTCCTTAATAAAATCAAGAATTATATATATATAAATTCTTCTAAATAAATATAATTGAACATTTTTATCACATGTATAAACATATGTTTATATGTGTGGTTCTAAGGGTTTGAAAAAAAGATGAGGCAAATGGGGCCTAAAATTTAAAGTAGAATATATAGAATTTGATTTTTTTAATTAAAAAGAAAAATTTATTACAATGTTATTAACAAAACAATGAGATTTTCTAAAATTTTTTTACTGATGTTTGATATTTATTTTTAAAATTTTTTAGTATAACTTATCAATTTATAATACAAATAAATATTTAATCATTTTTCTTTCTTTAATATTTTGATATCAATTATTTTATCTCATTAAAACAAGGGAAAAATATTTTAGAGAATATGGTGAAAGTAATGATTATTGGAGCAAGGTAAAGATCGTTGGCTATTTTGTTGGCCTTTTCTTCTAAAAAAAAAGAGGTAAACTCGGCTTAATTAGTAATTTCGATACGATATATTTAGATATTGAGTAAAATCTCGTTAAATTTTATAAAAGATAATGAAATTATCTATTGTTTCAAAATTTCTTACAAAAATTTATCGCATCATTACGAACTAAGTCAATCAAATGCAAGAAGAATTACCAATGGTTTCTCCTCAAGAAAATTCTTTTTTACATATTTAACTGATTATTTACTAAAAATAAAATAAAAATAAATACCCTAAAAATATTTTAATTTAATTTAACGCGAAATTTAAATATTTTTAAGGAGGAAAAGAAGATTTCTAAATCTTATATTTTAAAATTAAAGTATTATATAATCATTTAAATCTTATGATATTAATTTTATCATACAAAAAAATTGAAAAATTTATTAAATATAGAAACACATCGTTGTATAATGTACTTTAAAAACCACTTGTAAATAAAAAAACAATATTTTTTTTTTGGAAATTTAAAAGCATTCCAACTAGTGCAAAAACTATATTAAAATATAAAAAGTAGAAAAAAAGACAATTATACCCTTACAACCCAAATTTGCCGTCTTTAAAATATAGATATATATGCTGACCTGGCTTTCCTTTTTATAAACTAAAATAGGATTATAATAATCTTTTTATTATTATAAATACCTCACTATCTCTTCACAATTTTTTCTCATTCAACTTCTTCTTCTACTACTAAATAAAACTTTAATTTTCTTCTCCCTTTAGGATTTTCTATCTATATATTAAATATATTTTATATATATATAGATAGAAATAGAATTTAGATATTATCTCTTCAAATAAATCCAAATATATATTACTTACCAAATATTCGATTCATATAATATTAATAATTTCATTCTTATTCTACCTTTGCTGAATTAATTCATCATGGTGAGTTTTTTTATTTATTTTTGTTCTTGTTTTAATTTTATTGTTGATTTTTAATGTATATGTTTTTTTTTTTAAATTTTTACGACAGGCTAATGAATATGAAACTGTTAGATATGAAGAGGTAAGTTAAAATCTTTATCTGTTATTTTTTTAATATAAATTTTTGTAAGAATTTTTTTTAATTTTTTTTTATAAAATTTAACAGGAATTTATATTGAATTCAAGAGGAATGAAATTATTTACATGTAGTTGGGTCCCAAAAGATTGTGAACCAAAAGCTTTGATTTTCCTTTGTCATGGATATGCCATGGAGTGCAGTATGTCAATGAAAGGTAATAATTTTTATATTAAATCGAGGATTTATCTGAAATCGTCTCTTTACCTTTAGGATAAACGTATAATTGTGTACACTCCATCTTTTTCAGACTCGAGATTATATGGAGCATATTGTTATTGTTATTGTTGTTGTGTTTATAGATCGGTGGTCTATCAGAAATAATTCGTAGAACTGACTATATACACTCTATTTTTTTGAATATTGATTATTGAAATTAATGATTGATTTTTTTTTTTAAAAAAAATAGATGTTGGAACGCGATTGGCGAAATCAGGATTTGTAGTTTATGGAATAGATTATGAAGGACATGGAAAATCAGAAGGACTTCAAGGATATGTTAATAGCTTTGATGCTCTTGTTGATGATTGTTTTGATCATTATTCCAAAATTTCTGGTAAATATTTTTTATTTTGTATTCGATTAAATCAGAGTCGTATTGAAAAAGTTGACTTTTACGAGAGAAATATTTTCTATGATCTCAAATGCAATTTTATTGACAAGATTCAAATCAAATTTCGAAATATTTGATAAAAGTATATATTACTCTACTATTTCATCGTGGTTTTTGATAATCTTATTATATTGGCTCGTAGTTTATTATAACAAGTTAAATTAAGTAAAAAATCTTGAAATAGTTTTTTTTTTTTTTTTTTTTAAATCCCATCAAATTGACTCTTTCAAGTAGAAGCCATGTATTTATTTATTTTCATTTTTATTTTGTTGGAATTTATTTTTATTTTTGATAAATTTAGAGTTTGACTTTTTATTTTTCGAATAAACGCAGAAAGGAAGGAAAATAAGAAAAAGATGAGAATATTAATGGGAGAATCGATGGGAGGAGCTGTGGCTCTACTTTTACACAGAAAAAAACCTGAATTTTGGGATGGTGCTGTTTTAATTGCTCCAATGTGTAAGGTACGTATTTATTTACGAGTTCGATCGAATCTAAAAATTTTAATTTAATTTTATTTTTACGTTAAACAATCATCTTGATATATATAAAAGGTAATTATTCAAAACTCATTAAGTTGACTTTTCTAAAAATTTAATTTTTCAACTTGTGTTTTTTAAATAAATAAAAAAATATTTTTTTTTTGTGTTTTTGACCAAATTAATTAGAACGTGCAAGCAGGCTTGTTTAACGGAAAAGCAAATTGTTTTACTCAGTATTTTGGTCAAAATTGATTAATATTTTATGAAAATAAAAAATGGTTGTGTTTAGTTTTTTATTATATGGTCCCTTGCTAAGAAATGGTCATAGTTACATCATACATGGAATTTATTTATTTTTTTGGGTGGGGTTGGGGTAATAACACTTTATTTTATACAATATTACAATGAAATTATACGAGCGAAAATGTATAATAAAAATTCATATAGCTGAGTCTGATTTATTTATGATCGTTTATTTTTAGAAAATTGAAAGAATATATTTTTACTTGAATTTGAATGTTGCAACGTGGATATTGTTGCAACCATTTAGACACTTTACTAAGTTTATATGAAAACGATTTGATGTATATAATTTATCAAATTAGTATCAAAAACTTCAAAATTATTAATGATGGTTTTATTTTTATGACTATTTTTTTTCCTAAAAATGATTGTGGTATTTGGGTTGTGTTTATATGCATTGAATTAATTTATGTCACTTTTCACGATTAATAATTGTTAGGTAACTCTGTTCGCGAAAATTTTTGGATAAATACTGATTTTGATTTGATAGTTTTACTAACTCTATGAAAACAAACTTGATTGGCATAATAGTTGAATGAGTACTAAACCTTCAATTATTGTTAATATATTCTTATTATTTAATATTTTGGTTTTAAATTGACATTTTACTAACTTTATGGAAACAAGCTTGATAATATCTACAATTATTGAAATTAGTTGAAAGTTTGTTTAGTTTGGTTAGGTTTTTTCTCCTATGAAAATTTTTGTGGAAATATATCATAATGCGAATTAAATAATCTTTTTTCTCTCAAATAGCAAAAAATATTTACCACATGATCTGTGAATTAAACACACGTCAATATATATAACTATGACATAGATAATAATTTTGTATTTATTTAACCAAGAAAGAGTAAACGACAAGTTTATTATGGACTCAGTTTCAAATCACTATACCTCATTCATTCTCGAGAGATATTTCGGTTATAAAAAAAAGTCAAAAAGGAAACACTAGCACACATTTTAAAGTGAATTCTCTAACATGAATTAGACGCACGTCGTTGATTTGAACTTTGTTATGTATTATGCAAACAAAAAATTGAATAAATTTTTTCACATTTTTTTTCTTGAAATTTGTGTGCTAAGTTTGTTTTTATTGATTTTTCAAATTATTATTTTTTTCAAACAGATTGCAGATGATCTGAGGCCACATCCAATGGTGATAAGTGTTTTGACCAAACTTTGCAACTTTATCCCAACTTGGAGAATAGTTCCAACTCAAGATATTGTTGATTCAGCATTTAGAGACCCTGAAGTTAGAAAAGAGGTACTAACTTCACACCATTTCATTTTTACGCGATAAAATTAGTTTATAAAAATATAATCAGTTTGACCGATTTTATTTGTTAAAATTGGAAAATGACACATTTAAATGGTTAAGTTTCACATTTAGTCACTTTTCAGTCCTTGTAATTGAAAAATAGTCATTGTCATAATCTGTACTAGTTTTAGTGAACAAAGTTATCTGGTACCAGTAACGGAGCCAAGATTTTCAATAAGGGGGTTCAATATTTGAAAAGATAGATACACAAAGTAGTCGAAGGGGTTTCATCGTCTACTATGTATACCTAAAAATTTGTTCTAACCATGTATAACTTACATAATTTTTCGCACTATAACGTGGCTCCACCACTTCTTGATACCTGTTGCTGGTGGGAGGTAGTAGGTATCCCGTGAAATTAGTGGGAGGTGCGCGAAATTTGGCTCGGACACCGCGGTCATTAAAAAAAGTCAAAGCCATACAATTTCAAATTCATGAAACTCCATCATAATGTCATGGAGGTTCACCTCCTAAATTTGAAATTTCGCGATAATGACTATTTTTTAAAAAAACAAGGTCGAAAAGTGATCAGTGACCGCTATTTCATCTAAACTCATCCGAATCGCGCATTTTTTTTTTTGCATAGTTCATGTGAATTAATACGACTAGTAAGAATTCATATAACTGAACTCAACTTGTTTGTGACCGCAGATTAGAAACAACCCTCATTGCTACAAGGGAAAGCCAAGGCTACAAACAGCTCACCAACTAATGACAGTCAGCATGGATTTAGAACAAAGACTTGAAGAAGTCACATTGCCATTTTTCATTGTTCATGGTGAAGAGGACACTGTGACTGATCCATCTGTGAGCAAACTTCTCCACGAAAAGGCATCGAGCATCGACAAGAGCCTCAAGTTGTACCCCGGGATGTGGCATTCCCTCTCCTACGGTGAATTCCCCGAGAACAGAGACATCGTGTTCTCGGACATTGTAGTGTGGCTCAAGGAGAGAATAAGCATGGGTAACTCAAGGCTAGAGAGGCAACAAAAGCTAGCAAATGATCAAATTTTACCAAAGATGAGCACTTAGCTAAATGGACCTTCCTATAAGTTTGTGGTAGTAGTGTAGTATTTGATGTCTTGTAAAACAAAGAAAAAGAAGAAGAGTTGTGTTGAGTTTACAAACTTCACCAAAAATGTGTTGATTTGTAAAGTGGTTAATATGTTTATAAAAATGAATTTGCTAATGAAAATATTTGATTAGATAAGGAGTTTTACGTTAAAACATAACATGATATTTCTCTGACTATATTAAAATCATATCAATAAGACTTTTTTAAATAACGAGATGACATATATAATTCATAAAAAAGATGAAAATATCAACCACCTAGTAACTTGGTAACTTGTTCCCATCAACACAAGTATTGAATAGCTTTGTTAAACAAGACTTTAGAGTCATAAAGCAAGTCAAGTTCATAAACAACCCTAAAAAGGGTTGGTTTTGATATATTTTTTCAGCCATAAGTTGTGTACATTAATCTATTTTACCTACTTAGTTCAGAATATTTCTAAGACAATAATCAACTCAATTGACTACAAATACTATCTCATAGGCAAAAATTGCAACAATATCAGACATAAGTTCCAGGGACACCATATCTGATTTAACGAGGGGCACTGCACATCGTTTACTCACCCTTAAAGACGACGAAAACTCATCAGTAGAAGAGACGTTCACAAATTTCAAGCAAGTATACAATCTCTGCATCGTGACTACATTTTTTCATGGACACAAACTGGAAATACATAATTCAGTTAACAGGCAATTTGCTAAAGAAATCATTTGAAAAGACTAGGCTACGCTACAGCATAATTACAACAGAGAAGCTGGGCGATAATTCACTCTGCTTCGTTTCTTCAAATACTTGTATAGTGAGCAACAGCTTGGGGCGCATGCTGGTCTCTTTTCCTTGCATCTACAAAAACTCAAATCAAATGGAACATACATAGCTCTCTACATCATGCCTTCTTATGCCACGCGAGTGTCCCTTCGCTTGGATACGACTAAAATCATTTAAAAAAATAATCAATTTTGAGTGGTTTGATCAATTACCATAAAAGAATAAAACATGACACAGTTTCATAACACACATACTAGTCTCTTTGTGCTTCTAGGCAAATGGCATGTTAATGTGCCAAATAGAGAAACAAGACATTATTTGCTGTCACAGAGATGTGCTTGGGTATCTGTTAACAAAGGGCATACTGATGCACTACTAGATTGACAACACAATTAAATTGATTGATCACAAAGGAAAAACTTGATCAGGTTTCCGAGCCATAAATTATAAAAAGAAAGCTTCTAAAAACCTAAACTCCCTCCTTGTTTTCCTTTTCAATATGTGTGGTGTTCAGAGCAAGCTTGTGTACACCTCTACAAATCTACTGAACAGCTTGTTTAATTCACAAACACAGCTTGCCAAGACAATCATGCCTACCAAGGTCGGGGGCAGACGAGCTCACACCAGGTGTTGTAAATTGAGATTTGAAAACTAAATTCTTCTAATCTGTCTGAAAAAGTTAACACATGATGATAGAAGGTAACAAGTACGTGGTGCATTAGTCAAAGCACATGAAAATTTACTTGGACACGATGGTTATCCCCAAAATATCAAATATGATTGACATGCAAAAGCTATATATGTAGAGAAGGGAATCTACCTTCATCTCAACATGTTCTCAAATAATTTTGTTTCTTATTTCTTCAAGCTTTTTCAGAATCTCGCCTGGTGTCCTATCCAATTCATCTGCAATTTTGCGCTGCATATCCATGGGCAAGGTTGGGAATTGTTCGCACAAGTCTCCATCTATTACATCCTGCAAAATGGTCCCAACATCTCACTGTTATCTTCAAACATGAACTAAGGATTGCATAATCAAAGCTGATTTTAACTATATGAAATAGAAAGAGCATAGACTCTCAGCAATACCCTGTAATCTAGTTGTAATTAGTCAAAACTGAAAGTTGTAGCAGTTTCACTAGAACTCCGTAATTCAACAATAAAAAATGCAACTATCAACAAAAACCAGCCTGGTAGACATAGAGACAGAATGTGACAATTTGGAACTCCCTTTTGTTCAAAAGCATGTACAACAGTTCCAAAAAAGTGAAATCAAGAAAAACAGGAATATACACAAGGCCACTAAATTCCTCATTGTCAAAAAATATAAGGCATATCCATGCATGAAAAAGTTACACATATCAGGATATAGCCTGGATGATGCAAACACTTACAATCCATATAGTACAAGCACATTTGTCGTTCCTAAACTGCTCAAGGATTTGATGATCCAACTTTTTGTTCTAGAGCAATTAGATATTTTAATATGTGAAACATTTTAATTGTAACCTAGGGACGATCAAGTCACCTTCATACCAACCAAGTTTCGTAAAGTAGCTGAAGACAATTTAGCTTCAGCATCAAAGTTAGTTTCCTAGGTAAAATCATTTGTATTCATTTACTACACTAGCGCATCTCTTAGATAGCACTTTTCACATTGGAACATCAAGGAAAATAGCTGATTGAGCAAGTACAACCCTACCTTAACAGGGAAGTAGGCAGATCTGTAGGCCATGTGATCCCTACCACATAACGGTGGGAACTCCTGCCTCAAATGCATCTCCAAATGTGAGAAGAAGTCAACATCATCCCTCGAGGTAAATGGAAGCATTGCCCCAACACTCCCCATCACAGTCCCGTAGATTATGCATTCGCCCCCTCCTGGAATAAGTGACGCCTTTTGCAAGCAAGAGACCACATCACCAACATGAAATTGTACTATTTCCTCGAGCTTATTTGGGGCCCCATTCAGCTTCCCCTGCTCCCATTTTATTTTTCCACCAGTGGGATCTTCTTCAATCTCATCTGAAACGTCCTGAGATAATCGCGCAAAGTAGATATTCCCAAACTTATCAGCTCCTGCCACAGTGTCAAAATCTACATGCTGTGCTGCAGTTAGCCATCTTGGGACCGTGTCATCAGCAAATATGTACAGTTGATTTTCATCACGCCTATACTTGCAGTAGTGGAATGACTGTAAGAAGTGAAAAAAGGGAGCAGATTAGTTGAAACCAGAACTTCATAAATATGAAAACAAAGAAGACATTTACAGAAAATACGAAGAAATGTTCCTTTAAAAATTATCTAACCTAACCATCAGTACATGTTCTATAGATTTGAAAGGCCAATTTAATCACTCTGGTAGTAAATTAGTACTATCCTAAGAAAAACCATAGGTAATTATGGTCGTAATTACCAAGTTGACAAACAACATACAATCATGCAACCAAGATTCGTTTTTCTATTCCAAGACGGAAGAAATAAAAAAAAAATTCAAATAGTAATTCTATGTTGCAACTTCAATTTATGATTTAAAAAAACTTCACTCACTTAGCAGAAGGATATTAATATCAGAGTTATTTGAATCTATGAAGTTCATTAGTTTGATGAGGTTACTCAATGTAATGCAAAGCTATATATCATTTAATACTTCGTAACATTTCTTCCAGCCATTTTTATTGCCTCAATTTTTAATAATACTCATACAAAAACTTCCGAATGCAACATCTCAGTACAACTCAATTCCCAATGCATAGTCATTAGATTTCCCCACCTAGTCATTAGATTCAAAACTGTCGTTAGACTAGAAGGCAGAGCACAACTTCTCTATCACAATTAACATCAAATAAATAGTATTCAGACAGAATTTAAATTACTACATTAAATCCTCTTACGTATAAAGTAGAATATTTTATAATAGCCATACCTCTTGCATGTCACCAACATAAATCCGATCACGATAGGTGTGGATAGCTGTGATCGAGTTGGGGAATAACTTGTTCTCACATTTTCGGAGCAGCCGTTTCTTCCCCAAATCATACAACCTAAGGACAGACCCAATACCAGCCAGCAGTCTACCTTGGAACTGACATAGTGCAAGAGGCACACCATCTACCTGTGTCTTATGCAAAAGTTCTAGGACCTTCCCATCCTCTTTAAATTTGTATATATGAATGTATGCTGCTTCAAACGATTTTTTGGGCCAAAACTGGAGGCCCTTGGCAGTACCAACAGCCAACAGAGCTCCATGCTCCTTGTCATGGAAATTAACAGTGCATATGCTAAATGCAGCCTCATTATCCTGAAGCTCTAGCAGACAAGTGGTTTGCATTGTCCTTGGATCAAGGACTCTGATGCAGGAAACCCATCTTCCTGACTCCGACTTAGGATAACCATATTGCTCATCAGATAGTGGATCACTATCATCCTCATCTTCACCATTCTCCATTTGTTCTGCATTTCCATTTTCACCATTCCCAGCTGCCTCAAAGCACTCTTTTTTGGCAGCTTCACGTTCTTCTGCAGTATATGCTCCCTGGTCACTCTCAATCATTATCACCATCTTTTTTTTGGGTTGAAGAACAAACCTTCTTGGTGTATACCTTAAGGGTATAGCTGTTTCATTGAAAGTCTCGCCCAATCTCTCTATCGTGAAGACTCTCAACGCATCCCCTGCAACCGCTACCACACCTTCTGCACATTGATCAGATGAAAACGAGGCTGCGAATTCAAGACTCTCATATGATAAAGGTGTCAAAAGAAAATGCCCTTGGTGTATGTAACCTAACCATGGTCTACTTGATAGGCAGAGCATAGCACGGCGTCCTCTCACAACAATGGAGAAGAGCTTAGGGGCTCTAAGCCCCAAGAAACGTGAACGTGCATCTGAAAGCTGCCCACCATTCATATCCACCACAGTCCTGAATAAAACACCATTTTGTAAACCAGCATTAAGAAAAAGGCTAGCAGGGTGATCTGCACCATCCTCTCCACCAACAGAGGCCTGAACTTCAAGAAAAAGGAGAGACTCTGGCGGTGAAGATACACTTTGCAGGCTCAGAACCTGCATACAGTCATCAGGGTCCAAAGACAAGATACGGATAGTGTTATCATATGATCCAACTGCAAGGAAACGGGACCTTTGTCTTCCCTCAGGAACAGGGGCAATGTCCAGACAAGCTACATCACCTGACATCTCATGCTTCTCAACTTCCATCAACTGGCCAGTCATATCAACTTCAAAATATATAAGCTCCCCTCCGCTTAGTGCAATTACCACTTGAAGTCTATTAGATCCAACCTTGACAATAGTTCTCTTTCCAGGAGTTCTCCATTCATTAATACGGCCATCTTCTCTAATATGCCTTATTCCACTGGGATGAACTTGCATAAGCGAATCATCACCAATCAATGAAACAGAAAGAGATGGAGTAGTATCAAGAAACCCACTGTCACTAACTTCTTCAACTGTCTCACCAATAGAAAGCACAAGAGTTGCATTCGCAAAAGAGACAACAATGTAGGCATCAAACTCATCATTAACATTCTTTTTCACAGTCCAGACAGCACTTGGAACACCAGGAAGCTGGGAGACAGCCATTTCACTAACAGCTAAACCAGGCCGAAGTATGCGCAACGAAGACCGAGGACCCCTCCCACAAAGTGAAAATATTTGTGGAGTTTCTTCCTCAAAAAGATTTACGATCTTCATGTCCATGATTGGCATCAAGCTCTCAATCTGATCAATCCTAACAAGATTCTTTAGTTTTCTTGGCTGGAAAAATACAGGCTGAAAGCCTTCTTCAGTTTCCATTAACGTTGATGATGAAGCTTCAACATCTGGATCATCTCCTATAGCCTGAAACTGATACAATGCATGATTCCCAAACTCTGACGAAGCAAAGAGGAACCCTGATTTCAACACACACAGAGAAGAAGTGACTGGAATCGTATCAAAATACTTGATCTTTAACTCATTAACCCTGTCATTGTCGTGGTCCAATGTCACTTTAAAGATATCTCCATATTCAGTTTGCAAAAGAAAGAAAAACATTGTCTTCTGCTTATGCATAGCAGCCGAAACAATCAAAACTCCACGTTCTGCTGGCAAATCTACCCTCCTGGGAATAACAGCCCTAACATCAGGGTGTCCCTGATTCTTATATATCACAAAATTCTCCGCACAAACAAGCACACCACTAGGACCATCCCCACCTCCAGGAACAGTCACAAGTAAATTAGCACCATTATCGACTTGTTCAGACCACTTCCTCGAAACATGGTTAAGTCCTAAATCCAATTCATAAAATGTCAAATGCTTTTGAGCCTCATTTGCAGCTTGGCCTGTCGGATCCTGATCTGCCTCCGAATAATCCAATTCAATAGCAGCAAATATCGGGTTATCAAATCCACAGTCAACCCCACATATCGAAAACGTAATTGTATGGCTCTTATGAGCTTCTAAAGGCGACGAAATCGTTAACCTAGCTGCAGTATCCCTATTCAAAACATACACAAGCTTCTGCTTCTCACAAGCACCAATCATCACAGCCCTACCTTTTGGGTCAATAGCTAAATACTGACCCGGAACTATCCTCCTACAACCCGATTTACCAAAAGTCTCTTGATGTACTTTATCAAAACAGTTCTTCTCTTTATTATAATCCAATATCACTATTCTACCTGAATCCGACCCAACTACAATGTAATCCTTCTGAGCACCCGTTAACCGAAATTGTGCTAAGGAACGTATAGCCCCGAAAATTTCAACAGATAATAGAGTTTGAAGCTTACCATTATCATCAGGACGAAGGAGGTCAAGAACTTTTCCACGAGCGACGACGATTTCTTGTACTTTTCCGCCGGAAAAGCTGCCGTTGATAGCACAGATTATTCCGGTGGGTTGCTGCAGAGTGAGACTGTAGAGATACATACTGCTAAAACCCTAGTTTGTGAGATTTAGGGTTTTGAGTGAGAAGAAGAAGAAAGGAGAAGTGAGATTCAGAAATGAAATTTTTTTAGCTAAACCCTAGGCGAGGGTTGTTAGAAATGGAGCTCCGATTTTTATTTTGGGCCGGGTTGACCCAAGAGGCGGTTCGTGAGAGATGGACCATGATAAGCTATTACTTATTTGGTTGTTCGATCAAAAATATTTATATTTATCGTGCGTTAGCTAATATGTATATGTATTACGTGTTGATTATTTTATTTATCGATTTTTATTTTGTGGATGACTAATTATGTTTAAGAAAGTATTTTCATTGTTTCCTTTTTCAACTTTTGCTCGTTTTCTGTTTGATTAAATTGTTTAACTCGAATTATGAGAAATTTTTTGAATTTCCATATAAATGAGCATAAAATTTTTTTTAGTTATAATTTGATAGAAGATATGTTAATAGAGGTAAAATATGTTATGAAAAAAGATGTTGTATTGACCATTCGGGTAGTTTAGTGGTTTGAGCTTGGAACTTTCATGTTGGAGGTCTCAAGTTTGAAAATTAAGATCCCTTGCCAGCGAAAGCAAGGAGTTTATTTTATGGGTCGAGCTCGTCGCACTTGCTTAATGCGGTTCGTGAGCTATTGTATACGAGCGAAAATTTTACTCTATGCGCATCTAAAGAATAGCAACATCGGATTTTTGTTATCGTAAAAAAGAAATGGTACAAATGATATTCCCATAAAGATTTGTAAATGTTTTGAAGAGGTTGGAGTAGCTTAGCTTATTGAATTTATTTTATTACACTAAGAAATATTGTAGAGAATAAATTATTATAAAAATAATGAAGGTGAGGTGACATTATATTAGATGGGATTGTGGTAATATGATGGCGTTTAGCGTTACACACACACACACACACACATATATATATATATATATATATATATATATATATCAATGTAAAATATGAGTCTTAATAGAACAATTATAAAATCGATAATGTTATGCGAGGATGATATGTTGTTAAAATTCTAACACATGAAAAGATGTTAAATATCATAGAGATACAAATCCTATGTGTTATGTTTCTTTTCTGTTTTAAAATAAGTGTTTAATTTTAAACATATTAAAAATTCATGATAAAAAATGACATGTATTTTCAACTATATGCTTATAAGTTATACTCAATCTATTTAAAAAGTGTTTAAATTTTTAAGAGATATTTACTAAATAAAAATAATTTAATAAACTACAAATTGAATTATTTATTTTTTAATGGTCATGATTTTTGCGAAGTAAGTCAAAAGATTTAAGAAGCACACATGGAAGATAAAATTCAAGTCAGCTAAATGTTTCGTTGAATTATGTAAAAAATACAAATTCATACACTTAAAATTAAATATTTCTTTGAATTAAAAATTCTTATTTTAGAGACAATGATTAATTAATATAAGACAAATCCACAAGTAAACAACTTCATTAAGCCATTAACAACTCCATGCCTGGACCAACTCATAAACCAGTAATTGTACCTTTTAATATATTATTAAACATATTCATACTCGATATTTACGTTAAATTAATAAATATATCATTTAACTATCACAAATACAGTATGAATTATGATTTGATATAAACATTCGGAATGGATTGTTTTTTTTTTCCAATTACTAGTCCCTTCTTTACTGGCAATTGAAACATTTTTTTAGCACTAATATAAATTCCTCTGGATTTTATAAGTATTCTATGATTAATTAAAAGCATTAACAGGGTAGGTTCAACAAAACTAATGCCTTTAAACTTTTTAAATTAATTTTGTGTTTTGTAACTAAACCATTTCATCGGTTCCACTTAATAGGAAATAAACCTATTTATACTCAATTAGCCTAATCTCTTTTCTCATCAACAAAACATTCTGCTAATTAATTCTTAATTTGCTTCATCTCATCAATCATCATAGCAACAAAAAAAAAATGGTCAAATTTACTCAATTTTGGTCCAAAACATTCAAAGCCACATTTTGCATTTTGCTATTAGCCCTTTCATTTGACTATGCTAATTCAGCAAGAATTCTTGACGAAGTGAGTTCAGATGAACCCGTTGTAGCTCCCGTGGTGGTGGGCCCGGTATCCTCAGTGCCAAGTGGTCACTTTCCAGCCACAGTCACCGCTCCTGATTCGAACGTTACACCTATAGATGATGATTCTCCTGAGCCAACCCCTACTGTTCCGATAGCTCCTTCAGCTGATTTGCCAGCTGGACCTGAGCCTGATGTAGCTCCTACTGCTCCAGTGGCAACAAACACTGGAGCAGCAGCACCTGTAGCCCCTGCTGCTCCAGTGGCAACAGACACTGGAGTAACGGGGCCTGTAGCCCCTGCTGCTCCAGTGGTACCAGACACTGGAGCAGCAACACCTGTTACCAATGTGGCACCAGGAGTTGGTTCCTCTGGTGCCACAGTGGCAAATCCTATTTTGGACCACTCTAAGTTTTCATTCTTCATGCATGACATCCTTGGTGGTACACACCCTTCGGGGAGAGTAGTTACAGGGATCGTAGCTAGCACTGACGTTAACAACTTACCTTTCACCAAGGCTAACGACAACGTCTTCCCATTAGACGGTGGGGTTCCCCTCACCAACATCAACGACATTGTCAACAACAACAACTACCCTTTCCTAGCAGGCCTAAACGGACAACAGCCCAACACCGTCCTACAAAACACAGGCAACAACGACATTGTCAACACCGGTGACAACCAACCTTTTGTTACAGCAGGACAACTTCCTAGTGGTATTACCCTTCAACAACTCATGTTTGGATCCATAACTGTCGTGGACAACGAAATAACAGAAGGACATGAGTTGGGATCATCTATTCTTGGTAGAGCACAGGGATTTTACCTAACAAGCTCGTCCGATGGGACGAGCCATACACTAGCATTAACAACTCTGTTCCATGGTGAACATGGACATGAAGTTGATGACACTATTAGCTTCTTTGGGATCCATAGGACCGCGACGCCAATTTCACACATTGCAATCATTGGAGGTACTGGAAAATATGAAAATGCCAAAGGATATGCAACAATTGAGACTATGCCTCATGTTGATCAACATACAACTGATGGTCTTGAAACAATTACACACTTCACTGTGTACATTACCCCTTAAAACTAAGTATTTTTCATTTAATTTTCACTATGTTTGTTTTTCTCTTTTTAATTTGTGATTCTTCACTTGATGTACTTTATTGTAATGGCATGGTTAAGCATTCTCATTAATGTTATTACATTATGAATGATATTTTCTTTTTTAACTCTCGACAAGCGAAATATAATGAATATTTTGAAAGGGAAAAGAGTACAATACTATGTATAGTGATCACAATTTTATAAATTAGGGGGAAAGGTCAACATATATATTGTGGAATTGGTGTAGGTTATACGTACATTTGACTTGAATTTCCTTAAAGGGAGCAATATATTCGCACCTCAGCCTAAATATTTATTTTTTTATTTACGTCATTTTATTTTTCTAACAGTAATTTATTATAATTTGAGGTATATTCACCGATCGATAGAAAGTTAGTATTGTATATTCACAATCACACTTTTAGTTAGCCTAGGAAACTAACTAAAATTGGACAATTAGTTGTCACAACAAACTAAAACACTATATAGTATGTGATAAGTAATCACATATTTCCAAACAACATCATGCATGAACAAGTTTAGAGAAATGACTAATAAATTGAACAATCAGACACACATCTCTTAATAATAAAAATACGCGCGTCAAAATTTGATTGGTTTGTGAAATGTTAGTAGATAATTTACTACAATAGGAGAATGACACATATATAGGTATTGTTTATTTTTGGGTTATTGATGATGATTGATCTAAATGGCACTATTGGACCCACTTATCACATTATGGGGTAGATAATATTCACATATACAAAATCTACTCTAATCTCCTCTCCACCATTTATTATTTATCTCTCACATGGGTTATATTACCTTGCACATGACCTCATGTTTTTTCTATATAAACTATATATTTACATTACTTCAAATCGTAAATTCACTTCTGATCATAATATTATTCGTTTATATGTTATAGTATGGAAGGAGTTAGAGAAAGAGAAAAAAGAATACTTTGAGTCATTCAAAGAATCACAAAGCAAAGATCATA
The DNA here is from genome assembly GCA_032847665.1 of Solanum chilense. Taxonomy (NCBI): domain Eukaryota; kingdom Viridiplantae; phylum Streptophyta; class Magnoliopsida; order Solanales; family Solanaceae; genus Solanum; species Solanum chilense. The sequence goes on from CM064966.1 coordinate 3,763,065, forward strand.
TGACGGAGGAAGAGTTTCGGTGCTATGATATAGAAAATGATATTAGATTTTAAATAATAATAATAATGATAATAAACATATATTATAATATAAGCGATCTAAACTTTGAGTTTTCATAAAATGTGTTATTTTTACATTATTAGTGCATTTTTAAGTTGGTCCAATATATTGTGGTTTCGTAATATTATTTATAACCAACAATTACTTAGTTTTATGTGAAAGCTTTAATCTGCCCGGCTAATCTGACATTTGTTAACTTTTTTTTTTCAATTCAAATAAAAAAAATTAATTTATATTTATGGCCATACACAAGTATCTTTATTTTTGAATATCATTTTTTACATTAAAAATAAATTAATCACTCCGCATAATCTAATGTGTTTTAATTTCTTTTTTTTCACTTCAAATTACTTGCAAAAAAAAAGGCTAATTTATGAGTGTGTTTGGTATGAAGGAAAATATTTTCCAATTTTCTCATGTTTGGTTGGGGCAAAAGTTTTGGAAAATGTTTTTCAAATCAACTTATTTTCCTCAAAATTAAGGAAAATGACTTTCCTTCAAAAATTAAGGAAAACATTTTCCAAAGTTTTCCTCCAATTTTAAATTACATTTTTTTTTCGGAAAAAACATAAATTTTTTAAAAAATATTTTCTATTTCAAAATTTTATTTTTTCACCGATCTCTGACCACCCTCCCCCCTCTACCCCCCCCCCCCGCCCCCAACTCCACCCCTTCCCCAAAAAATTAATTTTACTTTTTAAAAATA